>QEPC01012199.1:319808-356492 GCA_003113815.1 Sphenodon punctatus | reverse complement strand
TACCACGACGCTCCCCTTCTCCCAATCTTATCCCTATTCCTTGCCTCCCCCCTCATCAACTACCATTTTTCTGCTCCCTCATCAGTAAAGCTCCCTATATCCATGATCTTTTCCTCCCTATATCCATGATCTCTTCCTCCTAAAGCGTCTCTGAAGCCGGCAGCCACAGCTGGCGCTGAGGCCGCCGGACCGCCCGCCGCCGCCGCACCCGGAGCTCCGCAAAGGTACAGCACTAGTGGCATGGATCAAGTTCACAACAGGTGGCTCTCACAGACCCCAAGACATCCACCGCATCAGCCGTCACTTCCTGAAACTCCTCCCCTAAAGATGGACCTGACGGGGCCTCCATCACCTCGCACTCACTAACTACTGCCTCTAATCCAGCGTCAAGGTCACTCTGAATCCAAGCGATCTTGTCTGTGAAGTAGGTGACAAACTCCTCATAGCGGGCCTGGGACAAGTCCCCGTCCAGGTGGAGGGAGGCCGGACTAACCAGTCCCCGTACCACACGAAACAGCTCTGCCGGGTGTGACCTCACAGACGCTATGAGGACAGCAAGGAACTCCTTCCTTGCTGTCCTCACAGCCTCAACATAGGACCGCAAATGGGCCCAATGGAGAAGTTGGTCGGAGTCAGATCGAGTCCGACGCCAGCGTCGTTCCAGCCTCCTTGCTTCATCCCCCGCAGCTCCACAGTAAACCAAGGGACCCTGCAGTGACGAGACAAAGGACGTCTCGGAGCCACCCTGTCAATGGCCTCCTCCAGCAAGCTGTTCCAACGCTGGACCAGCTCATCAACAAAGTGACCCCATCCAGGTCCAAGGTTAACTCCCTCAGGACCTCTTGGAACTGCTGAGGTTCCATCAGCCTCCGAGGGCGACCATCCTAACTGGCCCCTTCCCCCTCTGGAGGGGGTGTGCTGAGAGACTGGCCTGAAGGAGATAATGGTCCGTCCATGACAAGGGCACAGCTCTAACCTCCCCCACACCGGACCCCCCGCTTCAAGGCCAGAAACGAAGATCAGGTCAAGGATATGCTCCCCCACGTGGGTCGGGCAGGTGACCTCCTGGGACAAATCCATGGTTGCCATGGCGGCTATGAATTTTTGCTCTGCCCCGACAAGGCCAGCATCGGCGTGAATGTTGAAGTCCCCCAGGACCAAAGTCCTGGAGAAATCGAAGGATGCCTTCAGAGCTAACCTGATTGCTCTAAGTTCTAAATGATTTGTATCATTTAGAACTTAGAGCTTAGGCAGAGCTCCCGTTGGTTGCCATCACTCTTTGTTGTGAGATTTTAAGCTCTAGGATGGACTACGTTTGTGGGTTAAGAAGCAGCAAAATCAATTTATGTTGGTTCTTTTGTTAAAATATTTGTGTATTATTTATTATTATGGTTCTTGCTAGGAATGCGCATAGACAACTGGGAATGCAGGATGATCAAGGGCAACAGGCAACAATATGCCAACCCAAAATTACTGATCTTCTTACCACACAAAAGACAAGAAAGCAGACTTTAGAAGATCATATAGTGCAAAAAGCACTTGAGGAGACAGCCTGCAAGGTCCCATGCTCCTCAGCTGAATTGGAATCAGAAATGATGGTCTCATTAATAGGATCTGACTCAATTGAGCTGGATTCAATGGGCTTAATTGATTCAGCCCAAGAAACAGTTCTCCCCTCAGTAGTTACGGCTCAGTTACAGAGTGACTAAATGACAAAAGACTCAGTGGGATTCTTTGACCATATTTTCTTGTCTGTTGGTGAGCTACTGGGGGGGAATCTATCTATATTGAATAGTAATTTAATAACAGCTATATTTAAAGATGGTCCTTGACATCCCCCCGAATCTGATGGGGGCCATGATGGGGAGGGCCTTCGTGGTGGCCACTCTGCAACTGCCAGTGGAGGCCCATTTGGCCCCGGATCCCCCCTCATTTCGACGCTGTTGCAAGACATGGCTGTTCCGCCTGGCTTTTGAGGGGAGGGATGGGTAGGGTGGTGGGCGGATTGGGGATATTTTTTATTCCTCCCTTTTGTTAAATATTTTAAAGTCGTTTTTAATGTTATGTTTTGTAATGCTGTATGCCGCGCAGAACTGCCTGTGACAGGATGGGTGTGTTAAAAATGTTTAAAATAAATAAATAATACCCCACATGTTGAATAAAGCAATCCTTTTGTTAATAGATGGATGTTCAACTTGTCAAAAGTCAGTTAGCTTTTGTAAATTTTACCAAACCTAAAGGGTTATTCATGCAAACAGAGCAAATTGAGCATCTTTTGGAGTTAATGTTAGAACCCGCTACCACCGCCACTGGGGAATGGCGCGAGGAGGGTGGGGCTGCTGGCCGCGGGTGGCACACGGAGGCGGGGAGATGCTGCCAGATGCGGCGCTGACGCCGCCAGCACAGGCAGAGGCAATGGACTCCGGCTCAACAGGGGCCAATGAAGTGTGGCCGCAGCTGGAGGACGGCAACGGGGCGGAGTCCCGGTAGCGCTGCGTCGCTCTGCCCGCCTGCGCGCACAGTGGGGCGGGGCTAGCCCTTCATAGAGGGCTCCATTGCAGGGAGCTGTGCTGGTGATTAGCAGAGCTGTGAGGAACTGGCCCCCACCCTGATTGTAGAGTGTGAACCTTGTTTGTTTGAAAAACTGTGGGTAGTATTGAGTGACAGGCTGAGTGCAAGTGCGGGTGTAAGAGTCGAGTGAGTGGCACAGTGAGCGTGGCAGTGGTGCGTGGACTAGCGATATACATTGTGGGTGCTTGGTGCACTGGGGTGGTTGGGGGGTGTAGGGCAGTGTGAGAGTTCCTTCCTCCTCTAGTTGGGTCCCATCCTTCCCGATTCCTCCCTGTGTGCGTGCTGAACTGTGGGCACCACCCCCTTGCTCCTGGAGTGTTCCCTTGCCTTCCCCGTGTATTCACCTCTTCCTTCCCCTGGGGAGTTTGTATGGTGGGGGGCAGGTGTGTGGGTGCTGGGTACGTGGTGTGAGAGTGGAGGGGCTCCACTCTCAGTAGTGCTGCACTCCCCACCTATGATGATCTGGCCTCATCCCAATTGGGATTACTAGGGCCTCCTAAAATCCTGAAGGGTTGTTCTTCCACCCACGAGAGTGCTGAGACCCTGAGTGACTGCAGGTGTGTACCTCGAAGCTCTTCTGGTCCTACCTACCCTAACAGTTAATGGATAAGTCTTTGTTAGGCTTGCTCTTTCATGAGGATGTTAGGCACATTGAATATTTGGTTTTTAATTATACCACGGCTAGGGCAGTTACACTTAACTCGGAGTGAGTCACTAAAGTAGTATATAATTTGCGGTCACGGCTTAGGATTTTAGATATTTTAGGTGGTGAGATGTTTAGGATTTTAGGTGGTGAGATGTTTTACGAACATGTCTCCAATTAGCCTGTTTAAAATTTTTGAAGGTATCGGTAAAACTAAAGATTTTATCCCCAGTCAAAGGACTGTGCAAGATCCATTTGTATCACCTTTGATTAACCTAGAGCCTGAAGATGATAGTCTGTGGGAATGGAGAAACCCACTGCTAGACAATAAGGTATGGGAGGTTAATCCAGGGAGGTATTTGTAAAGGTAAAATTGTGTTACAGAAAACAAATACCCTGGCTGTAGGAGCTGAGGAGGGCTTGAGTTCTCTGTTGAAAAAGGATATGGAATTCGAATGTAGCTCCCAGGGTGATGCGAATGGTTTGGAGCCAGGCTCAGATCTACAGCACGTAACTGATCTTTTTGATGAGGATGAACTTGCTCTTCTTTCTTCCTATGGACCTATGCCTGTGGAAGCTCAGTGTTATATTATTGAGAGGATGCAACTGATTTTAGCCCAATTACTGACTAGTAGGGAAAAGGAAAAGGTAGTACCTTTGGTATCCTCGGTACAGACAATTTACTCCCAATAGTTAGAGAAGAGAGGGTTTATTTTAGTTGAGGGGTCAGTGGCACCGCCTTCATTACAACCCCCAGTGTATTCTTTGATGACTACAGAAGAATGGCAGGCATCTAGATTCTTGGCACAGGATGAATTGGGATTTGTTGAAAGGGTGGAAGGGCCCGAAGGTGAGGAATTAATAATATCTGGACCTTCTAATGTAGTCGTTACAAGGCCTTCATTGGAGTTAATATATTCTGAGCCAGTCCAGTTACAATCTTCTATAAAGGTTACTAAGGGTTTAGCTCACAGTCAGGGAAAGGGCACTCAGACCAAATTCAATACACCATGTATGAATTCAAAGGACAAAGTTAGGCAAGATCCATTTTTTAAGCAGGGAAAGTGTGATGTTTATAGAATCCTCAGGGGAACTCAATGGAATCATTATGATTTGAAAAAGTTGGTGGAGTATCGTTAGAGACCTCTAGGATTTTAAGCCCTATTGGGGGATACCTACCTTATTTTTGTCCTTTCCTGGAACATTGCTGGATTAGCTGGTAAACTTGATGATAGAGACTTTTACAAATTCTTGGAAGATTTTGACATTGTTCTTTTGCAGGAAACTTGGGAGAGGGAGGCTTTTTACCTTAAAGGTTTTGCGTGTTTTAATCTCCAGCCCCAATTTACAATTGGCAAGGGTAGGTCAAGGGCTGGCATGTTCACCATAGTTTCTAACAAGGCTCACTGGGAGACTCAACAACTCTCATATTGTGAGGACATTTGTTTGACTGTTCAGTTGAAGCCATCATCTGGTTCTCTGTGGCTCTTGGTCAACGTGTATATCCCCTCTTTAACTTCCAAGGATTTGTTAAATAAGACCTGGAATATATTTGAGGATTACATTAACTCCCTGAGAATTGATTATCCTAATGCTAGACTTTTGATTTTGGGTGATTTAAATACCTCAGGGGATTGCATTGCGCCTCTACTCCCCCCTCCATCTACGTGTTGCTGTCATCTACCGTCCCCCTGGTCCTCTCTCCTCCTTTCTTTCTGACTTTGAGTCCTGGCTCACTTTCTTCCTCTCTGTTGATATCCCCACTCTCATCCTTGGTGACTTCAACATTCATGTTGATGACCCATCTCAGCCCTCAGTCTCTCGCTTCCTCTCCCTAGCCTCCTCCTTCAACCTCCACCTTTGGACCAACTCCCCCACCCATACTAATGGCCATTCTCTTGATCTTGTCCTCTCTAGAAACTGCTCTGTCGCTGATCTCTCCTTCGATCCTCATCCTATATCAGACCACTTCCTTGCCTCTTTCAACATTTCCCACTGTCCCCCCTCCTCTTCCCCTTCTCTACGCCCCTTCCGTGACCTTCAAGCTATTGATCCCCTGGACTTTGCCTCCTCTCTCTCTCCCCTTCTTCCTACAGTCTTCTCTTCCTCCTCCCCTGACTCCGCTGTCTCTGCTCTCAACGCCTCTCTCTCCTCCACACTTGACTCCCATGCCCCTCTCTCTTCCCGCCCTGCCTTCTCCCACAACCCCCGTCCTTGGCTCACCCCTAGTATCCGCCACCTCCGTTCTTGCACTCGTGCTGCTGAACGACTCTGGCGCAAATCCCATTCTCACGCTGACTTCCTTCACTTCAAATTCTGTCTCTCCACCCTTACTTCTGCTATCTCCCTTGCTAGACAACACTACTATGCCTCCCGCATTGAGTCCTGTTCTCGGGACCCTCGCCGCCTGTTCTCTACCTTTGACTCCCTCCTCAAGCCTCCCTGTCCTCCCCCTCCTTCTTCCCTTTCTGCTCAGGATCTTGCCTCCTTCTTCACCTCCAAGATAGACAAGATCCGCCTCGACATCGCTTCCCACTCCTCTCTTCCCACTCCCACCCCTCTCCCTCCTCCCCCTCCTTCTCTCATGTCCTCCTTCTCCCCTGCCTCCCTTAAGGAAATCTCCTCTCTGCTCTCCTCCTCCAACCCTTCCACTTGCCCCCTTGATCCCATTCCTTCCCGCCTCCTCACCTCCATTACTCCCACTGTCGCCCCTTCCTTCCTGCACATCATCAACCTCTCCCTCTCTACTGGCTCTTTCCCTTCTGCCTTCAAACATGCCACAGTCTCTCCTATTCTCAAAAAGTCCACTCTTGACCCCTCTGACCCTTCTAGCTATCGTCCTGTCTCACTCCTTCCTTTTGCTTCCAAGCTGCTTGAACGTGTTGTCTACTCCCGCTGCCTTGACTTCCTATCCTCCAACTCCTCCCTTGACCCCCTCCAATCTGGCTTCCGCCCCCTTCATTCTACTGAAACTGCTCTCGCTAAGATCACCAACGATCTTCTGGTGGCTAAATCTAAACGTCTCTATTCCATTCTTGTCCTCCTTGATCTCTCTGCTGCCTTCGATACTGTTGACCACTCACTCTTGCTGGATTCCCTTCACTCCCTTGGCTTTTGTGGCTCTGTCCATAACTGGTTCTCCTCCTACCTCTCTGACCGCTCCTTTAATGTGTCTCTCTCCAACTCCGCCTCCTCCTCCTTCCCCCTCTCAGTTGGTGTTCCTCAAGGCTCTGTTCTTGGCCCTCTCCTCTTCTCGATCTATACCTCATCCTTAGGCAAACTCATTGCCTCCCATGGCTTCCAATACCACCTCTATGCTGATGACACTCAACTCTATCTCTCTACTCCCTCTCTCTCTCCCTCTGTTCAAGCTCGTCTCATCAACTGTCTCTCTGACATCTCTACCTGGATGTCTCAACGTCAACTCAAACTCAACATGGCTAAAACTGAACTCCTTATCTTCCCCCCTCATCCTTCCTCTCCTTCCTCACTGTCAATAACTATTGATGGAGTCACCATCCTGCCTGTCCCCCAAGCCCGTAGCCTAGGCTTCATCTTTGACTCAGCCCTTTCTTTTAAACCCTACATTGACTCTGTTGCTAAATCCTGTCGCTTCTCCCTCCATAACATTGCTAAGATTCGCCCTTTTCTCTCTGTCTCGTCTGCCAAAACTCTTGTTCATGCTCTGGTCATCTCTCGCCTCGATTACTGTAACCTCCTTCTCACTGGCCTTCCCCGGTCTCACCTTTCTCCCCTCATCTCTGTCCAAAACTCTGCTGCCAGGGTCATCTACCTCGCCAGTCGCTTCGACCATGTGCAGCCCCTCCTCTCTTCGCTTCACTGGCTTCCCCTTCCTGAACGAATCCTGCACAAGCTCCTAGTCTTCACCTATAAAGCTCTTCACAACCTTGCTCCCCCCTACCTCTCTGCACTTATCGCCCTCCATACTCCAGCCCGTGCACTTCGCTCCTCCTCTGTCCCTTCTCTCACCCTTCCACGCCTTCCCTGCTCCCCTAAGCGCCTTCGTCCCTTCTCACTTGCTGCCCCCCATGCCTGGAACTCCCTCCCTGTCCACATCCGCCTTGCCCCCTCCCTTCATACCTTCAAATCTCTCCTTAAAACTCACCTCTTTCGCTCTGCTCTGTCTGACTCTTTATCCTGCTGAGCCACTATTCCTATACCTACGATCGGTTTACCCTTATCCTTGCAACATGGACCTGCCTGCTGTCATTCTCATCGTAACCAAGCCAAGTACGTGCACTTGAGACCTCGCATCTTCATGAATGTTAGACCCCTTGTCTCTCCCTCTGTTCCCCTTCCTAAGTCTCTCCCCCAGCTCCTGTCTCTCAGATTGTAAGCCCTAGGGGCAGGGACCGTGTCTATTTTATTAGTTTGTAAAGTGCCAGGTACACTGCTGGCACTATATAAATGTTTGTTAATAAATAATAATAATAATAATGCTATGGGTCTGAAATCTCCACATTATTTTCTCATGTTCTCAGTTTTGGGACACTGTTATTGTGGCCATATAAAATGTTTTTGGCATTTCCTTATTTTCTTGAATTGAGTTTAATACCTTGCATAATAAAGAGGTTATAAGGTCTGAGTATGTTTGGTAGAACTCTGGGATGAAGCCATCTGGACCAGGTGTTTTATTTACTTTTAGGAAATTCTTTTATTGTCCTCTAAATCTCTTCCACTAGTATAGGCTCATTGAGCATTCTCCTGTGCGCTTCAGTTATTTTAGGTAGTTTTATTTTCCCTAAGTATGTTTTCATATCCTCCTGATTCAGGTATTCTGAGGTATAGAGGGACTTATAAAATTCTAGAAATTGTTCCTGCATCTCAGGGCCTGATATATATATGCCTCTTTATTAGAAGGTAATATGTGTTATCTGTGCCTTTTTCCTCTGCTTTTTAACCATCCAAGTGTACCTTAACTTTTCTTTTATTGCCTCTGTTTCAATTACATCAATCAGGCCCCTAATCTCTATTCGTTCCTTCGTCCCTTTCCTTGTCGGGTTAGTTTTCAGCTGCCTGTCTACCTGTTTGAGTCTAAGATATAATTTGTTTAACTCCATGTTTTTCTTTTTCTTATTGTAGGCATCCAATGCAATGTATTGACCCTGGAGAAATGCCTTGGCTGCCTCCCAGAGAGTTGTCTTAAGAGACTTTTCCATTATCATTCGTCTGAAGGAACCCTATTATCTCCTGTTGAATTGTCTCCTTATTTGTAAGATTTAATAAAGTCCCCTTATTCAGTGACCATCTACGTAGCACCTGTTTGTTTTTTTGTCCCACCTTTATTATTATCGACACTGCACTGTGGACTGCAAACACCACTGGCTTTATCGCACATCTTTGGCACCGACCCCATTCTTCTTTTTGCATAAAGATATAATCTATTCTTGTAGATGACACATGTCTATTAGAGTAGAAAGTATATTCCCTGTCATGCGGGTGTCTCAACCTCCATGCATCTATCAAGTGTGCTCTAACTACTTTTTGTGACTTTTTTCCTGACCTTTCCTCAGTTTTCACTGCCCAGATTTATCTAACTGGGTCATTGGACTATTGAGGTCCCCCATCATAATTAAGATGCCCCGACTTTCCATCCTGACAAGATCTAGCATTGTCTGCATACATTTTGTTTGTCCCGCATTTGGGGCATAGAAGGTGAAGAACGTGTATTCCTCCCCAGCCAGTGTGCCCTGGACAAGAAGATATCTGCCCTCTGGCTCTTTAATTATTTTGTTTCCTACCTGGTTAATTTTGCTGGTGAACACCAACAAGACCCCAGTCTTTTTTACCTTTATTTATTTATTTTGTGGATTTATACCCCGCCCCTCCTGCAAAAGCAGGCAAAGATTATGTGGTCAAATTGTTTCTCTCTGACTCTAGTATTGTCTTTCCTCAAAAGATGTGTTCCTTGTAAGGCTGCTACCTATATCTTTTGTCATTTAAGATATTGCCACATCTTTTTCCTTTTAGTTGGACAGTTTAAACCTTTCACATTTAAGGTACAGATTTTCAGTTCAGCCATAATCCTTGACTTGGGACCTGGCTCGTGTCTCTCCCCCCTTTTCTCCCCAAACCTTCTGAATTATAGCCCTGTTTCTCCTCCCACCTATGCACTCCCCCTCCCACCATACCTTTCCCATTACCCATCTGTTCCAAAGGCGTGTTACAGCCTTGGGCCGTTTGTCCCAACCAGACCACTCCTACATTCAGTACCTTATTGGACTACATGGTCCAGATCGATGTCCTTTAATGCTAAAAAGAAAAGAACAAAATTGTCTCTCTATTCTCCTGCTTCTTACTATTTCTCTGTCTCCACCACCACTCTCATGGTCTATCCACAGGGTCCTCATCCCCTAGGCAGCGAAGTTCCGGCATCTAAAACTCCAAATATTTTTCCAAGGCCTTGATCTCAAAGAAATTTTGTCTGCGCCCTTTATGAATGAAGAAGGTAGCGGGGTACCTTACTTGGGCTTTTATCCCCTGTGCTTCAAACTTATTTTGGAACTGGTACCATTTTTTTCTTCTGGCAACGGTGGCAGGGACCAGGTCCAGCTGGATTGTTACTCTGTGCTCCTCAAATTGCAGATCTTTACTTTTTGTAGCTTCCGAAAGTATTTTCTCTCTGTACTGATAGCGCAGACAACGGAAAATCAGGGCTCTGGGTGGCTCTTCCTACTTGGTTGGGGTACTGTGCGCCCTATCCAGTTCTATATCATGCAGCTGGTCTGTGTGTGGGAATAGGGTCTTAAGAATTTTCAACACCAGATCTCTTCCACCCTGGGCCTCTGTAGCTTCCGGGATCCCCTGGATACACACATTATTCCTCCTGCCCCTGTTCTTTAAATCTTCAATTTTATGTCGGGGGCCCCCCAGGGCATTTTCAACTGGCTGAAGCCTTTCCTAGGCCATAACCCTGCTACCCTGTCAAATTTTTTGTTGAGTGCATCCACCATGCTATTTACCTTTTGTATTCCTTCACTGAGGAGCTCCCACTGTTTCTTTGATTCCTCATACTGACTCCTGATCGCGTAAGCCACAGGCAGGGACCGCGTCTGATTGTATGTTCTGTACAGCGCCAGGTTTTGCAACTGGCGCTTTATAAATGTTTAATAATAATAATAATAATAATGGGTCAGACTGGCCAACTGATCTGAGAGCTCCGTCTGCTACCCCGTTCTAGGGTGCGCTGCCACAGCCATCTTACGTCTCGTATCCTCAGGTTCCCCTCACCCGCTGTTTTCATTGTCTGGCTGCTTCTCCGCTTTCTCCGCCTTTGCGAGTCCCGCTTTGCAGCTAGTTGGGGGCCGGGGACCATCTGCCTCAAGTTCTTGCCCATAGATCTCGTCACCATACACGGCTAGTCTTTTTTTTTAGCATTTTGTTCCGGGCTGTCGGGAGCACTTAGTAAACGCATCTACTGCACGCACATGCCCAGTGGCGCCCCCCTGGATTCACCATGGTTTTGACGCTACATTTTCTGCAGTAGGGCAATTGGAGGTTGCCCTACTGCATTGACCACCCCCGCTAGCAATGGCTCCATCGTCTCCTGGCAGGCCTTAACCAAGCAGGATTGTTGTCCAGTTCACAACAGGTGGCCCTGACAGCCCCAGGAACATCCTCTGCATCGGCAGGGGTCATTAACTGAAACTGATCCCACAAACAAGGACAAGGCGGAGGTGATGTTGGTGGGTAAGGCAGCGGGGTTAACAGCCCCCATCATTCATGGGGTCTGCCCTCCGCTGGTTCCCCAGGTACAGAGTCTGGGGGTGCTCCTTGACTCGCAACTCTGCTTGGATACTCAGGTGGAGGCTGTGGCAAGGAGTGCCTTCCGCCAATTACATCTGGTGCGTTGGCTTCGGCTGTATGTTTCAGACTCTGACCTGGCCACTGTCATCCACGTCTTCATCACCTGCAGGCTTGACTACTGTAACGCGGGCTACCTTTGGTAATGGTAAACGGAGACTGCAGCTGGTGGAGAACTCGATGGCCTGTCTCCTGGT
The DNA here is from genome assembly GCA_003113815.1 of Sphenodon punctatus. NCBI lineage: Eukaryota > Metazoa > Chordata > Lepidosauria > Sphenodontia > Sphenodontidae > Sphenodon > Sphenodon punctatus. Next base: position 345,257 of record QEPC01012199.1, on the reverse strand, counting down.
GGGATTGGGCGGCCAGGAACATATTACACCGGTTCTTCAGTCTCTGCACTGGCTGCCTGTAGTCTTCTGGGCCCGATTCAAGGTGTTGGTGCTTACCTATAAAGCCCTAAACGGCATCAGCCCAAACTATTTGCGGGACCGCCTCACCCCCTGGGTTCTGGATCAGTCCCTGAGGTAATCGGAGAGTGCTCTCCTGGAAGTCCCCCGAGTCTACCGGGGGGGCCACGACGATGGAGAGGGCCTTCCTGGTGGCCGCCTCATGGCTGTGAAACTCCTTGCCAATAGAGGCCCGTTGGCCCCAGATCTCCCCTCGTTTTGACGCTGTTGTAAGATGTGGCTGTTTTGCCTGGCTTTTTTGGGGGGAATGGGTTAGGGTGGTGGGTGGGTGGGGATATTTTATACCTCCCTGTTTATTTTAAAAGTTCTTTTAATGTTAATGTTTTATGTTGTGCGCTGCCGAGAGCTGCCTGTGAGAGGATGGGCGGGTTATAAATGTCTAAACAAATAAATAAAATAAAAATAATCTATTGGAATTTTTTTTTGAGGGTGCGAATAAGCATGTGGATAAGGGGGAGTTGGTTGTTATAGGGGATCTGGATTTTCAGAAAGCATTTGATAAGGTCCATCATGAGAGACTCTTGAGGAAATTAAAAAGTCATGGGCTAGAAGGTAATGTTCTACTGTGGATTGGTAATTGGTTAAAGAATAGGAAACAAAGAGTAGGACTAAATGGTCAGTTTTCACAATAGAGAGAAGTAAATAGTGGAGTGCCTCAGGGATCTGTATTGGGACTGCTGTTCATTAATTATCTGGAAAGGGGAATAAGAAGTGAGGTGATCAGGGAGATCTTGCAAGAGACTGGGTATATAAATGGCAGATTTAATGTGCAAAGTGATGCACGTAGGGAAAAAGAATCCAAACTTTATGTACACAATGCAGGGTTCTAAATCAGGAAGTACCACTCAGGAAAAGGACCTTGGAGTCACTGTGGACAATACTTTGAAAACTTCAGCATAGCATGCAGCGGCTGTCAAGAAAGCAAACAGAAGTATAGGAATAATTCATAAAGGGATACAGAATAAAACTAAAAGTATCATGCCACTATAAAAATCTATGGTGTGACCACACCTTGAATATTATGTGTAGCTCTAGTCACCCCATCTCAAAAATGATATAATAGAAATAGAAAACATATAGCAGAAATAGAAACAAACAGGCAACAAAAATAAGGGGTATGGAACGGCTCCCCTATGAACAGAGGCTGGACAGGTTGGGGCATTTCAGCTTGTAGAAGAGACGACAGAGATAGAGAGAACTAATTTATGATAAAAGTATATACAATCATGAATGGTGTGGAACAAACAGGGAATGGTTATTTATGCTCTCAAATAGTACTAGAACAAGGGGACACTCCACGAAACTAACAGGTAGCAGATTTAAAACAAAAGAAAGTATTGTTTCACTCAATGGACAATTAAGTTGCAGAATTTGTTGCTAGAAGATGTGGTCAAAGCTAGTATTACAGCTGGGTTTAAGAAATGGTTGAACAAGTTTCTGGAGGATAAGTCCAACTATTAGCCAGATCTATGCCACTGTCATGGCCCAGAAGTGCTGCAGATTGCCCTAAGCATCATGGAGGAACACACTCCCTTGATCCTTTTGGCCCCTGGCAGTGCCATGGCAATATTGGGGGGGGAGGGCAGAAACAGTGCATGCCCCCCTCCATAGCAGCATGGGGTGAAGGAGTGTCAGAAGCAACCACAAGCTACTGAATGGTGACCACGAACAACCTTGTCACCAGCCCTGCACGAGTATGGCTATTCAAGTCATACCTTCAAATGTCAACTTTTAATTTTTAACTTTTAATTAGCACTCTGAGCTACTGATTTCTAGTATTGAAACATGAACAGATCCAAGTAAACACAAACAGTTTTCAATTAACTTAGCATAACACCTCTAACTGATGTACTGCTGAAAGCTGTCATGGGAAATACCAAAAAGGCTTCTATCAGGCATCTCCTGGTTGAAAGTTGATTCTGCAGCATTCTGCAGCATTTTCTTTTTACTCACCATCCGTGAAGCAAGTTCCAGGAGCTCTTTCTTGGCCTGTTGGACCCCGTGAGGGTCTCCTTCAATTCTGATCAGGTTGCTCTTCTCATTGTCTGGGGGGATTCGCACAGAAACTTTGTACTGGTCTTTGATCCGGTTAACTGCAAAGTAAGTATTTTGCTGAGGATACACCATTTTGGTCGCACCCACAAGGCCAAGACTGCAAATCCAAAGCCTCTCACAACTTTGGAACCTCTCTCTAGTCTCTTCTACTAGAACCAAGCTAGTATAGGGAAAAAGGGAAGTTTTTATGCCTTAATTTTCATCACTATGAACATGGAAGAAGCAGAAATGCATTTCACAATAAAAAATCAAGACTAAAAAGAGCAATTGGGCCACTTACCTTCATGAATTGCTTTTTTATTTTAGGTATCCTGGCCAGTGTCTGGACTTTGGGGAGCGATCTACAGAATGTCCACTAGGAGGCAGCATCCTCTAACCTTTCCAACTGCACATGCCTCAGGGACTCGTGACCCCTAAAACGCCAGTTGATATCCAAGCCAAGAACATCTAATGAACCTACTGACTTAAATTTCTTCTAATTTCATCTCTATCTGTTCCTAGAAAACTATCCTATCCCTATAACACTCCTTATAAGGAGTGTTACTATTCAACTACTACTATTGTCTAACAACTACCTTAAATAATCATTCACCCATACTTATACCGGGTGGGTTGAATGCCTTGCCAGGACACCTACAATAGAAAAGCAATTCATGAAGGCAAGCGGCCCAATTGCTCTTTCTATTGTGCTGTCCAGGCCAGACATTCTGGACTCTAGGGATTTACCTGAGCAGTACCCCAGAATCCCAGGCGGGCATATTCAATAGCAAAGCTATATTTGGCAATAAGGCTCTGGGATTAATCCAGAACCCCTTGAACGCCGCCCGAATGCTGCATCTGCCGAATCCCATATAGCAATTTTATAGTGTTTCATGAACGAATGAACAGACGGTCATGTTGCCACCTGGCATATCTACTCATATGATGCCCTGGCTACCCTCCTCATGGAATGCACCACTATTCCCATTGGGGGCGCCAGGTCCGAAGCTACATACACTTCTTTTATACAATTAGTCACCCATCTGCCAATTATGCTTTTTGAAAGCCTTTCTACGTCGATCATAGCACATGAATAATGCCAATGATTGTCTAAAGAATCCTGTCCTCTCCAAGTATACCTTGAGAGCTCAACTCGCATCCGAATTATGCCATAGCTTCTCTAATCTATGTCTGGGCTTTGAACAGAAGGATGGAAGAACCACATCCTGCCCTCTATGAAGCAGTGTATTTTTCTTAGGAATCAACGCCGGATCTAACCTCAGTACAACAAATTCCTTCTTAAAAATGCACAAGCTTGAATCCACTGACAGCGCACCTGGCTCTGAAATGCACTGTGCTGATGTTATTCCTATGAGGAATGCTAATTTTATGGACAAGAATTAGTTGGGTATCTCCATGAAGTGGTTCAAATGGTGGTCTAATCAGTGCTTTTAGCACCATATTCAAGTTCCAACTAGGGAACTCATGTACTACAGGTGGTGCCAACAGCCTAGCTGCCCTTAGACATTTTCGTACATGAGAATGTCCTGTAACCGTCACCTTTCTTAGAGTCCCTAGCAGGCTGCCTAATGCTGCAGACTGCCTTGCAAGAGTACAATGCCCAAGACCTTTCTCTAACCCTTCTTGCAGAAACTACAATATGTCCGTAGTTTTTCCCTTTTGCGCTTGTATTTGTTTTTGTTTGCACCACTGGCCAAACAACCTCCCAAGTGCATTGATAAATCATCCTCGTCAGAGCTCTTCCAGCAGCCAAAGTATCCCAAACCGCCTCTGTACCCTAAACTTCTTAACATCTTGTGTTCAAGCTCCAAGCAGTCCACTTTAAGACAGACAGATTGGGATACACTACTGGCCCCTGCCTTAGCAGGTTGTCTCTTGTCAGGGGCGTAGCAAGGTTGAGAAGGGCCCAGGCTCAAGCCTCCGTTATGGGCCCCTCATGTGTGCGCATGCAAAGCACGTGCAAGCTCTGAAAACCCAAACTGGGCAGAGCTTAAGGGATGGGACAGGGCCTGCTGACAGTTTCTAAATATACAAAATCCAGCAGCTAGGAGTTATAATTGTGGCCATAGACAAGCATGGCCTCCCAATGCTTCCCACTTACTGAGCTGAGCATCTACCACCACTCCCCAAGTGTGGTTCCACTGCAGGGGCAGCTGGGCGGGCAGTGAGGCAGGCACAGAGAGACTGACTGCGTCCACTGCCTTACTGGAGGAGGGGAGTGAGCTTAGCCAGTCTGGCCTCCAGGGCCTGTTGCTTCTTGCTGGTGGTGCCGCCTGTGCCTTGTGCACGCATGCAGTGCGACCAGTCCAGAGGTGCTGCTATCAAACACACCAGACACCCCACAATCAGTTCATGCTGCCCCCACCCAATAACCAGTTCATTTGTGCCCCATCCCCCATATAATCAATTCACTCTGATTCACCAGTTCAATTGTGCCCCCATAACCAGTTCATGCTGCCCCACCCATAACCATTAAATTTGTGCCCCCAGAGCCATGTGAATTGATTATATGGGGGGTGCAAATGAACTGGTTATGGGGTGCGGGTTTAAAGACAGTATTCCTGTTAGCAATAACTTCATTAAGAAAAGTTAGTGAAACAACAGCCATAATAATCTCAGAACCATATTTGCAGATTTATTTTCCAAGATAGAATATATATTGCTTTACATCCTAAATTCCTACCTAAGATAGTATAAGTAAGACAGTTGTGAGAATGTGGCCCTTTTTACATGGGCCTCTCCCACCCATGAACACGCAGATTTCTGTGTGTTCATGGGTGGGGGAGCCCCGTGTGAACAATGTGGTGCACACGCCCATGGTGTGTATGGGGGGCGTGTACGCCTGCCTAACACACATCCCCCCTCGCCCCTACGCATGAAGCAACCGGGGGAAACGGCAGTTACTCTGTGGGTGTGGATGAGTGGGGGGTGAGTGGGGATGCATGTACAGCCGTGTGTATGCCCTGTCCATGCACTGGCGCGCCCACGGGCCTCCCCCACCCGGTGGAGTCATGTAAAAATAACATGTGAGGGGAGCCACTCAAAGAAGAACAGGAGGTTGCTACCTTGTAAACAAGGTTCTTTGAGATGGCTCTGGCAATTCTCACAACACCCACCCTTCCAGTCCCGCATCGATCTTTTTTCTTATATTCCTAGAAAGGGTTGGACGGAACTGTCATTCTGAGGGGGAGAGTGCTTTTTATACTAGAGAAGCTCGAGACCATCATGTGGTCTATTACTTGAATATGGTGAGCATGAATAACCCAGTTGTGAGAATGCTAGGCGTCATCTTGAAGAACCTTCTTTACAAGGTAGCAACCTTCTGATCAGCACATGGGCAGGAAGTTTGTAAACAAACAGCTTTATCTCCCCAATCGGTGTCCTCCTGCTGCTGCTGCAGAGCTACTAGGAGGCAGACGCAGGTGAGGGACAGGGACTGGAGCCAGGGAGGGGAGGCAGCAGAAGAACTTAGGCTGCATTCTCACCTGGCGGTGGCGGCAGCAGGAGAGGCGAGGGAGACTCCGCGCAGAGGAGCCGGCAGTCAGGAAAAGAGCCGGTACGAATCGGGATCTCTTTTCCCTGCCAGCTCCTCCATGCTCCTGCCTCCCTCATCCCTCCTGCTGCCGCCGCCGCAAGTAAGAGGGGCAGCAGGGCTGGTCCTGCCTACAGGCCCCCCCTAGGGCAGGGCCCGGGTGCAAATGCATCCCCCCCACACCACGGTAGCTACGCCATTGCAGTGGCTGCTTGTCTTGCATTGCCACCAAGTCAGCAAACCAAGGTCTGTGAGGCCAATACAGAGCTACCAAGATTAACCTGGCCCTCTCTCTTTTGCACTTGGCTATTACCCTGGTTAGCAGCGGGAAAGGTGGGAATGCATTCAGTATCTTCCAGCCAAGGATGAATCAATGTATCGCACGCCTCTGCCTTTGGGTGGTAAGTTCTGCTCATGAACCTCTTGCTCTTGGCATTTGAAACCAACGCAAAAAGGTCCATTACCAGCCTTCTGTTGCTTTGTCCCCTGATATGGTGTGCTGTTAGAGACAACAAATTCAGTTTGGCCCAGTGCAACATCTGCATGGTGGCATTCTTGTGGAGGGTGATTGATCTGGATTCTCCTTGATTGTTTATGTATGCCAATGTCGTTGTGTTGTCTGTGAGCACTCCAGCATGGCAACCTACGATATTGGCAAAACCCTTCAACGTCATATGTACACAATTCAAAGCTCCAACCAATTGACTGAATGATGGCTGTCTTGGTTCGACCACTCCTCTCGTACACACATTAGTCACTTTTACTTTGTCACATTTAGACCTCCATTTTTTGCCACAGCGCTCAAATAAATTGTCCAGATGTGCACCCCATTCTAGCATGCTGGCATCTGTTGTTATAGTTTGCCTCTCTGGATCCTGCAATGGCCAGCCCTGCACAAACTGATCCACCAATCCAGTGACCTCTGGACTTCTTCAGACAACTGTATATATACTGTCCTGTTTTCCATTATCTGTTGTTGCAAAGGATGTAGAGGTTGAATATGAAGCCATGCCCACTGAAAACGCTGAATACAGGAAATGAACAGACCTCGTAGAGATGCAAAACAACTTGAGGAGGAACTCTCCTTATGTCTAGAATCCGTAGTATCAGTTCTCTGATTTTAGTCTGTCTCTGCTGCGAGATGAATATCCTTTCCAGCCTGGAGTTGATCACAACCCACAAGTGCTCTAGTTCCTGTGCTAGAAGCAAATGGCTCTTCTCCCTGTTTACAAGGAAACAGTGTTTCTCTAAATACTGAATGGTGACCTCCAAATCCTAATGCACCTGTTTGCTGGTTGATCCCGATCAAAATATCATCTAATTATTGATGTAATCAAACACCCTGAAGACGCAGAGTTACCACTAGTGGGATCAAAACAGTGGTGAAGAATCCCGTCCAAAAGGAAGGGCACTGTATTGCCAATTTCATCCATGGTATGTGAATCTCAGCCACTTTCTGTGACTTGGTCTCACCAGGATGTGTAGATACATGTAGCAGGGAGCAGCATGAAAAGGCTGAGGTACTTTAAGGGAGTCAGAGTGGGGAGAGCAACACCCACTCTGTACTATAAAAGAGAGTAAGCAGGAAGTTGTAGACACAGAAGTACTCTGGATCTCAGAACATCTCTGAAGACCAAGACAAAGGGACCAGAGGCTGTGGAAGCTATGCTGGAGAGCTGAGGCCTGAAGCGAGGCCGGACTGAGAGCCTGGAAGCAAGACAGAGGGACCAGAGGGTGTGAGAGTTATAAGATGGACTGTGTTAGCCAGCCAAAAAACTGAGGGTTAGCTAGGCTTGAGAATGGTGTTATGGACTGTGTGGTGTGAATAAACCTTTATTATGCTAATTCCCATGAGTGAGAGTTGTTGGTGCCGATCCTGCAAACACTCACCTTGGCAAGTCCACACCTGCTACAACTTGGTGGAGTATATAGGCAAACTCCAACGTTGGCCAACACGTCATCCGAGAGAAAAGGGGGCTCTGACCTGGAGCAGGGGACCTGCCAGTGAGTGTGGAAGGACAATTTTGCTTGGAGAAGTTGTACTGATAAAAAGGCAAAGGAAAGAGTGCTTGAAGAAAAGGAGAGAGTGAGCCAGAGAGTCATAGCCAGAGGATTATGGTACCCAGAAGGAGGACTGCGACTAACAGAGTGAGAAACAAGTAAAGCAAGGTGCTCGCACAAGGATGGAGGCTTGAGCTAGGCTGGAGTTAGGAGACTCACCTACCACAGCTGACAGCACGTGGTGCCAGAGAAGAAACAAAATGGTGTTTGAAGAAACGCAGACAAGATGGTGGAAGTCAGTGACTCTATGGGGCTTTGTGAAGCCTAAGCTGCGTAACCACAAGTGGAGACAGACAGCAGTGGAGAAAAGGTACTGGGAACTCAGGGTGGAAGGTAGCAACCGCAAATGTTATAATTGTGGCAAAGGAGGACATTTGTGGAGAGCATGCCCACAGAAGTGGCAAGGTTTGACTTTGAGGAGAATTTGGGGTTCACTGAGAGAGGAATTGTTTGGGACTGTGCATAAGAATGTTAATGTTGGGACTGTGGAGTTATGGGCCATGTATGGAGAAAATGCCTATTTAAAGCAAATCCCTTGAGAGGAAAAGGGAATAGCTTTACCAAAGAGGAAAGCATTACCAAAGAGGAAAGTAGAGTTCCAAATGTGGAAAACCTGGTGGGAGGTAGTTCCCCTAAGTCAAAAGTGGTAATAGCAAAGTCTTTAGAGAAGGCATGTTGGTCTTGCAATGCTTTAGACCATCTGCAGAGTTACTGTCCCAACAAGAAGCACCCAGAGAAAGTCAAGCAACAGAGAAGGTCCCAGGGTTATAAAGAGGAAGGGTATTTAAGAAAAGACAGTTCTAATGGAGAACCCCAGAGGAAGGCTGAGTGCCCTGGGGAAAGTGACAAAAGTAAAATGCAGAAAACTGAGGAGAAGGTAGAGATACCAAAGGAAAGACATGGGCAGGATGTAGGCGGAAGAGCCAACCTATGGTCTAAGAGAGAGATAAGACTATTCAAACCAGAGTAACACTTACCCAGATGGGGGAAATTATTGATAATTATGGGAGTTTGAGAAAGGAGCTAGAGGAGATCAAAAAAAGAAAGCAGAACCAGATGTCCCAGAGAGAAGGACATGAGAATAGTACACAGACAGAGTTAACAATGGAAGTTACGACAACAGTGGGGAAAAGATTGGAAAACTTAAAGCAAAACCTGAATGAAATGACTGAGGAAGTAGTAAAACTGAAGAAAGAAAAGGAGGAACTAGAGGACGTCTTGATGATTAAAACAGAGCAGATATGAAAGCTATGGGATGATATAAAAGCAACCGAATGCAGCTGAGAAAATTCCTGGGAGAATTTGGTGACTTACATGGCCTGGAAAAGGTCTGTACAGTTTTTTTTGGGGGGGGGGGTGTTGGGAAAGGCATGGGAGGACACACCCCACCTCAAGCTGAAGGAAGCTGAGGAAATGGAAACTGTGCAGCTTGGTACAAGTGCAGCTGCTGAGGATTGATAAGAACCGAGAAAAGTCACTCATTAAATTTACAAAGGCTAAATTGTCTATGAGCTGAAGGGAAGCTCGAGAGCTGAAACGAAGCTCCAGGAAGTAGTAAATTAAAAGGTTGAAGGGGAGCCTAGGATGTAGAGCAAAGAGGGAAGGAGACAAGCTTGATGAGGTAATTGGTACTGAGTGCAGCAAGCCAAAGTAAAGCCTAGAAGGAGCTCTAAGAGAAAGAAAGCTGCAAGCAGATCTAAATAGAGAAAGAAATCAGAATGTAAACACTGCAAGGTAGTGCTTAGCAAGCTGGAGGCAAGGCTTAATGGGAGAATGATAATGTGAGCAATTTGGTAATATGGCTAAACGAAGTTTAAAAGAAGTAAAACTGGTTGCAAAGAAGAATGATTGAAGGGAGTGGGAAAAGCCTAGACATATTGAGAGTAAAGGGAGGCAGAAGTAAGCCTAGATGCTAATGTGAATGTAATGCTATGATAAATGTGGAATGCTATGTTAAAAGGTGAATGCTATTGTGAGGAATGTCTGTTTGCTGTAACCCCTGGGAAGGGGATGATGACTGTTGGTTATACGTGGAACATTGACCTGCTAAGGTCAAGATGGGCCCGGGGGAGGGGGGGATATCCAGAAAGGTTGGGTGGGCCGGTATGCCAACCCCAAGATGGGTAATTAGATTGTGAGCCAAGTGGAGGACCTGATTGTGAGCCAGGTGGAGGACAAGAGAAAATAATGGTAAATGTTGTTGGCTGCAGAGAGCCTTTGTTAAAGATATGGACTTGGTGGAGGAGTACTCCCCAGATATAGAGAAATGTGGGAAACTTGGCTGAATGGAAGCCTGCATAATACAGTAAATATTGTAATGTGAAGCAAAGCATTGGGACAGCCGCCATGCTGTGCCCAGATGGAGTTGAAGGTGTGGGGGGGTGGAGGAGTCAGCCACCAACAGGAAAAATGTTGAAGGTAGTAGGGGGGTGGATGAATAAGAAAATATTAAGGAGTGACTGGGACTCGGCTATGACGCTGAGCCCAGGTGGTGAGGAAACAAGTAATGTTAAAGTGCTGGGGGGGAAATTGCCAAAAGGTAGTAGTAAAGAATAATGGGACAAGATTGTACACTGTGCCCACTCAGGGATATGCAAGAGGTAGCAAGGGGGAGAAGGAGCCAGCTACCAAACAAGAATTGAAGGAACTGTAAAGGTAGCAGGGGGGCGGATGAGCCGGCTACCAAGACTAATGTGTGCATGGGTTGAAGGAAGACCTGGTTAATAGTAAAGCCCAGTGGCATGGGCTGGCTGTGAGGGGTGTTGGAAGGCCGGAGAGGGTGCTAAAGTCCAGTTTTGGGGTGCTAGATCCTAGCGTAGAAAACACTGAGCAAAATGTGAAATTGTATGTGCTGATGATAATGCTGTTATGAATATGAGTGAAAATGTACTAATGATGAACTGTGTTGAAGGTAATGGAATATGGATGACAAATGTTGAGATGAGACTATGATGGAAGTGAAATGATGCAAAGGTTGAGCTGCACCCTGCTTGATGGATGTTAAGTCAATACTACCTACGGAAGTCCTGTCTCCAAATAATGGAGACACGTGTAGCAGGGAACAGCATGAAAAAGTTGTAGTACCTTTAAGAGAATCAGAGTGGGGTCGGAGCAACGCCCACTCTGCACTATAAAAGAAAGGAAGCAGGAAGTCGAAGACAGACGCAGTCTGGATCTCAGAGAGAAATAGCATCTCTGGAGCCCAAGACAGAGGGACCAGAGGCTGTAGAAGCTATGCTGGAAAGCTGGGGCCTGAAGCGAGGCCGGACTGAGAGCTTGGAAGCAAGAGAGAGGGACCAGAGGCTGTACAAGTTATAAGGACTGTGTTCGCCAGCCAGAGGACTGAGGTTTGGCTAGACTTGAGAACAGTGTTATGGACTGTGTGGTGTGAATAAACCTTTATTATGTTAATTCCCATGAGTTGTTGGGTGGTTCCTGCAGACACTCACCTTGGCAAGCCCACACCTGCTACAATATGCTTCACTTCGATCGAGAGATTCTAGCCAGTCTCCTTCTGAGATTGTTGCACACATTGAACCCAGAGTCTCCATCTTGAACTTACACAGCTGCAGGAACTTGTTCAGACGCTTGAGATCTAAGACCGTCCTGCTAGATCCTGTCTTTTTCAAAATTAGAAACAATATCGAATATAGACCTCGGCACTACTGTTCTCTGGGAACTCACTCTATTGCGGCTATCTTTTCCAATCTCAATCTCTTGTGTCATGGCCTGATGTTTTTTTGGACGTGTTGATTTCGGGGACACTCAAAAGAACTCTTGAGGCATCTTTCTGAATTCTATCGAATGTTCACTTTGCACTGTTTCAAGGACCCACTGATTAGTGGTTGACTCCTGTCACCTGTTAGCAAAATGAAGAAGTTTCCTCCCAATCAGAAGTCCGGGCAGATCCTGTGCTGTTGCTAACAAAAAGTAGGAATCTTCCTGTTTGCTGGCTTCCCCTTTTTGGGCTTCCGTACCCCTTTGATAACTGGATCCCAAATTGCCTCTGGGCCAGTGTCCTCTTCCACCTCTACTTCCATGAGAAGTCTGTCTGAAGTCTCTCCTATGTGAGAAATTGGAGGAACAGGTAGAGTTAAATCTTCGGGAAGGAAATTACTTGCCACATTCTGCTGTAGGGTCTGCTTCTTCTCTTTATTTGAAGCATCAGCTAGCACCTGGTCCAGAGACACCACAAATAGCTTCTTCCCCTGGAAGGTGGCACTGACAAGCAAAATTTTTGGCATGAGTGCCCACTCTCCAAGACCGGAGCCACAATCTCCTACGTGCCACCACACTGGAAGCCATGCCTTGTGCTGATCAAATCAATGCATCAATTGAAAAATCAGCCAGGAAAGCGATTGCTAAATGAATATTCTTCATGAACTTTCTAGTGGCTTTGTCTGATAAATCTGGAGCCTTTCCCATCTTATACCACTTCAGAATAGCTCATGCACAATATGACGAAGCAGTTGACATACGTAGTAGATTAGTGAATGCTGCATATGTTTTTCACAAACCCAAGTCTACACCCCTATCAGTGATGTCTTCTGGGTAAATATCACCTTTTGCAATGTCTGGCCAGAGATGCCACAGCTATATCTACCTTTGGTGTACGATAAAAAATTGACATGCTTTGTAAATTGACTCCTGGGTTTTGGACAAAGAGTGTGCCTTTCTGCTTCCATTCTGTCTTGATTGTTTTTTCAAATGTTCTATCCAAAATTAACCCCTTGCCTTTGCTACTAGTCTTAGGCATGTACTCTCGCTCTGAACCAGCTTCACTCTCTAAACTATCTTTGGAACTACTGTCTCCCTGATGTTGGAGACTGCTTATTGTCTTTGAGGCTCTATACCTGTGCCTGTGAGAACCACAGTAACGTCCTCACTAGAGTCTACAACCTCACTCTTCTCAGAGGCAGGCCTTTCCATCTCAATTTAAAAATCTTCCTCCTCAGAGGAAGACCCTAGCAGATGTTTTATGGATACCTTCACCTTCTGGTCTTTTAGCTGGCTTTGCCCTTTCTAGCAAATTTAGATCTGCCCTTAAATTTATTCTTCCGCACTAGGGCAAGCCTGTTTGGAGCTTGTGGCTGATCTATCTTCCTGCTTTCAGTTCTCTCCAAGGAGACAATAATCTTAGAAAAAGCCTCCATTTTGCAGCAGTTCTACAGGGGACAGACCCTCTGATCTGTTAACATCCCTTTCACTTGATCATCTGTGGGACCCCACACAGTCTCTTCTGAAACTTCTTGTTCTGCTTGTGCTCTCTTTTGGAGTCATATCAGCCAGTGTTTTTTTGTTTTTTATATACAGGAGTGTTGATCCCCAGGTTAAACCCTTCACCAGGCCTTCCTTAGCCCACTACCCTCAATCTGCGCCTACTGGAACGGATATAGAGGTGTCCAGGGGGGTTAGAACTTTCAGCTGAGCTGCTCAATGCCCACCTCCTCCCCACCCCAATCTCACCAGCGCCTTCACTGTTTGGCATGGAAAGGCTGTAACAAGCCTTCTTTCACAATTTTAGGGTCCTTTGCCCCGCAAGCCCTATTCGGGTTGATTGTCCCCCAGCAGGATGGACAGAGCAGCGGGAGTCAGTCTCTGAGCTACGGGCAACAAGCACTGGCCAGGGCTATGTACTTCCTGAGACGGCAACAGACTGTCTGCTTGACTGACCTTGTGGCCCCTACTAATCTCTATTATCCCACTGCTAAAATCACAAAAACTATAATCAAAACTCTTATCTGGTGGGCTCTGTGCACCAGATAATCCTCCCAAGTCAGAGGTCCAACTGGCATTCTAAGGGTCAGTCCCTTAGGCATGTGCAGTTGGAAAAGTTAGAGGATGCTGCCTCCCAGTGGACATTCCAGAGATCGCTCCCCAGAGTCCAGAATGTCTGGCCTGAACAGCACAATAGAAATGGGTAGCCTACTGACTGTTCTCAGCGGGCAACATCTTTCTAATATTTCCCCCATTTCCCCAAGAGATTTCTCTATAGCCTAACCACTGAAATCAAGAACAAACCCTCTCCTAAATGAGGAGCTTCCATTTTAGCAGCTAATTACTACACCAAGTTCTATGAAATTACTTATAGGAGGAAGAGTTTAACTCTCCCTTTGAAGAATCCCCTTATATCAAGTATACACTACTCCCCCTTATTAGATGAGTATATAGTACACTCATCTGACTGTACAGGACAGCTTCAAAGTTTAATATCTTCCTTCTCCTTATTGTGGGAGCATCCATAATTATGGTGTTTCTTCCAAAGTTCAATGCTGAGACAACAGTTGTAAGCTATGAAATTCCATGGAATTTCAACCAAACCCTAACATGAAGATGGATAAAATGCAACTGAACAAGCGCAGTATACACTGTCAGTAAATGAGCACCCTACTCACTGTTGGCGCCACTCTTTCCAATGAGGTGTCGATGGAATTTGTGGTCAACATTGATCTCAGCATAATCCATCCGGCTGATCTGAAAAGAGCGGTGTGTAATTAGCAAGCAGGGGAGCAGTGGTTCTTATACCTCTGCAAATTAGTTTCAGATATCATATCACAGTCTAATCACAGACACAAGTCCCCTCTAACACAAATTGATTTTGAGTCAGACAGGGCAGTTAAATTTCTCATGCGTGAGCTAAAATTGCCCATAATGTGACGCACCAAGTAATTGCACCTATTCTATTTATACAGTAGCCTCCTCCTGGGAAATACCAACCAGGGAGACAAGGTTCACCTGCATCTCCCTCCAGCATTTAGGTTTTGTTGGGGTTTTTGGGTCAGGGGTTAAAATAGAAAAAACAGTCTCTCTCTGCCCCTCAGAAACTTGCTTCATGACTGAATAGTCTATTTGCCATAAGAAGTCTATGTCTCATTATTAGCATTTGTATAGCGCCAGCAGTGTACCCGGCGCTTTACAGAACAGTAAGATAGACGCAGTCGCTGTCTACGGCTTACAATCTAATAGACACGGAGGAGGGAGACAAGGAGAGGGCACATAGGGAGAGACAAGGGACAAATAACATTCAAGTGGATGCGAGGTCCCAGGTGCACGTGTTTGGCTTGGTTGCATTTAGGCAGGAGACTCTGCAGGGAGGGCAGAAAGTAAATATTGAAAGGAAAGTTCTAGCAGGCATCAGGAAAGGCAGCAAGGAAGAGGTGGGTTTTGAGGAGGGGGCAAGGTGGATGTGGGCAGGGACGGAGTTCCAGGCATGGGGGCCAGTAAGGGAGAAGGGACGAAGGCGGTTAGGGAAGCAGGGGCGATGAGGGAGAGCGAGGGAGGGGGCAGAGGAGGAGCGGAGAGTGCGTGCAGGAGTGTGTAAGGAGACTAGGGCTGAGAGGTAAGGGGGAGCCAGGTTGTGAAGGGATTTATAAGTGAATACCAGGAGTTTGTGAAGGATGCATTCGGGAAGGGGGAGCCAGTGAAGAGAGGAGAGGCTGCACGTGGTCAAAGCGACGGGCTGAGCGGATGACCCTAGCAGCGGAGTTTTGGATGGGGATAAGGGGGGACAGGTTAGAGCAGGAGAGGCCAGCAAGGAGGAGGTTGCAGTAGTCAAGGCGAGGGATGACCATGGCGTGAACAAGAGTTTTGGCTGAGGAGACAGAGAGAAAGGGGCAAATCTGAGCAATGTTGTGGAAGGCGAAGCGACAAGACTTGGCAACAGAGTCGATGTAAGGTTTAAAGGAAAGGTGAGTGTCGAAGATGAAGCCCAAGCTATGGGCTTGGGGAATGGGACGGATGGTGACCCCATCAATAAGGATGGACAGGAAAGAGGGAGAGGAAGGGTAGGGAGGAAAGATAAGGAGTTAAATCTTAGCCATGCTGAGCTTGAGCTGACCTTGGAACATCCAGGTGGAGCTATCAGAGAGACAGTTGATGAGGCGAGCTTGGACAGAAGGAGAGATAGAGGGGGTGGAGAGTTAGAGTTGAGTGTCGTCAGCAAAGAGGTGATATTGGAAGCCGTAGGAGGCAATGAGTTTGCCAAGGGACAGGGTGTAGATAGAGGAGAGGGCCCAGGACAGAGCCTTGGGGAACCCCAACCGAGAGGGGGAGGGAAGAGGAGTTGGAATTGGGAAGACACATTAAAGGAGCAATCAGAGAGGTAGGAGGAGAACCAGTCAAGGACAGAGCCGCAGAAGCCTAGGGAGCTAAGAGAGTCCAGTAGGAGTGAGTGGTTGACAGTGTCAAAGGCAGCAGAGAGGTCAAGGACGACAAGAATGGAGTAAAGGCGCTTACATTTAATGACAAGTAGATCAATGGTGATCTTGGCTAGGGCAGTTTCAGCAGAGTGAAGGGGATGGAAGCCAGATTGGAGAGGGTCCAGGGAGGAGTTGGCAGAGAGGAGATCCAGGCAGCGGGAGTAGACAACACGTTCCAGAAGCTTAGAGATGAAGGGTAGGAGGGAGACCAGTTGGTAACTAGAGGCGTCAGAGGGTTTGTGTGGTTGCTATGATATGGCCCTAGCATTTGAATGCGATTCTCTACAATTGAAGTCTGTATGGTATTTTTAGCCTCTTTGTACTTATTATGAGTCTTTCTGAAGTGCTTTTCCACTTACAAGAAGGTGGAGTTTTACACTTCTAGAAGTTCCAACTAACCATATCTTTGACCATGACCTCAATCTGTTCCTGAGCCACATTCACTTCTTCCGTGGGCCCTTCCAGGGTGATTTTATCCTCCCCTTCCGTGAACTCGATGTGAACCTTTTAATAAAACAACGAACTCAGTAAGAACACCAACATCCAGAACCAGGAGCAATGCAGCTGGCTCCCAGCAAGCCAATGGTCCCTGCTGCAGCCATTGGCTGTGGTTCCTTTCCCTCCTCCCATGCCAGCAAACACAGAAGTGCAACGTTATACTTTTGCTTTACTTCATTTTCAAGAGAACAAGTCCTAAACCAGAGGCAGTGAACCGTATGGGTGGATTTTCATCAGCAAAAGTTACACTTACCCCCCATCAACCTACCAGCCTTTAAAAATCTAGAACATGGTTGGGGGGGGGGGAGGGAAGGAGTGTCTGCCATCACTCCAATCTAGGGTCTGTTCCCAAATCTGCTACTGATGAAAGGCACAGGACGTGACTTCTCTCCACCTGTTGTTGCCACTTTACATGGTAAAGCCACCCTCTGAATTCTTCAAATGAAGGCACTATATAGCAAGTATCATTACTCTTGTGAGTGTTTATGAGGAGTCATACATATTAGTTCACACAATGTTCTGCTTCATTCTATCAGATACTTAAGATGAGGCTCTCTGAAGAGGAAAGCCAAGTATTCCTACAGTACAACCGAGAAATCAACATTGACATTTTCAGAGAAGTGATTTTTTTCACACGGCAGGAACATGGAGTTGATCCCAAAGCTATTATGAGGAGTATGTACCTTTGGCATCTGCTGAGTGATTTTGGCCAGGTTTTGACCTTTCTTGCCAATGATGAAACGGTGAAGCCAAGAGGGGGCAGAGACCGAGGAGATGGTGAAACTGTTGGCCTAAAAATGAAATTGCTAGCATGAGTAACTATGAAATCCGACTACAACGCAGTCACATGGTACTACTATCTCAGCTACTAAGCAGAAGGGGCTCATGACTGCCAGGTTTTCCACATTAAAACTACATGTTTTAGCCAGAATGGTGAAGGTGATTTTTAGTCACATTTTGCAGAAAGACACAGAAGAGTTAGACAATTCACAGAAGACATTAGCTGCTTCAGACACGAATAACCCATTTGAGAGGTTTATAAACAACCCACTGACCCCTTCAACTCAGTAATCTACAAGTGTTCTTTAATTATTAAACCTGCTATTAGTTATTGGTTAACCTCTTATACACTATTTATAAACAAGCCCAATACACAGTGTGACCAGTCATTCCTTGAGAACAACATTTAATGAGATCTGTCTAAAGGCCCTTGATGACCCAAATTCTGAGGATTACCTTGGCATAGACTTCAGTCAATGCCTGCCCAAGCTTCTCTGGCTCGCCACGCAACATCACAGTTTCAGAGCTGCTGTCAGTGGGTGGGATCTCAACAGAGACTCCAGTTTTCTCCAAAATCTCCTGCAGGGAATTCCCCTTTGGGCCAATGACATACTTGTGCTGGGACTTTTTCACCTCCACTGCGATGGTTGTAGTCTTCTTTTTCTGTGAGGGAAGAAGTGCTAGGGCATCAATTGCAAGGGACAAGGAAGGCGTAGAGAAGGAGAAAAAGGAGGGATAAATGAAAAGGGAAAACGCAGAATAAAGAAATAGTGTGTCTGCTGCTCAGTGAAGATGGTAAAATGTTAGGAGAGAAAAACTTCTCAATTTCTGTTTTGCTTCAGTCTTTACAGAAAAGGGAAACTATATCCAGCCTGACAAAGGGTGTATGAAAGAGAGAGGAAGGATTTACCTGTTCAGAACCCATCAACTGTCTTTGAAGACTGTTAGAAAACAGGTAACGTTTGAAAAAGTTTCATATGAGATTCTCATTGACAAGCTTGCAAAATGTGTGCTGGGAGACACTACAACAAGAAGAACTGTATCCAAAGAGTGATCAATGGTTCATCTTCAAACTTCAGAGATTACTGAGTGGGGTCCCACAGGGGCTAAAGCACCTGAACTGGTAATATCCTACTGACAACTATAATGGGCAACTATGCTGTGAACAGATCACATCAGGAATTTCAACCAACTTTTTAAAAAAAACCTCTTCCCCAGATTTTGTGTGTCTAGTAGTTCTATTCTTTAATAAAATTTCCCACTAGTTTGTCTAATGTTGAACTTAGGTTCACTGACCAATGGTTTCAAGCTTTTTTTATATCAAAAGATAGTCATTATATAAACTGCCTGCCAGTCCTCTGGTAAGGAGACCGATTTTAATGACAGACTACATACCACCACCAATGAGAAGTTCTGTAATTTCATATTGAGCTTCTTTAGAGGTTTTGCATGAATACCATCCTGGTCCTAGAAACTTAATGAATGAATAAACCTTTTTACCAGTGTCTGAATTTGTAACAGGTCTTTAGATTTTAAAGCTGACAAATATGGAGAAATTCTAGAAACTTTTATCAATGGTAACTCCTCTTGCATGGAGGTGTCCCAAATTCTCTCCCACACTACCTTTCTGAACTGGGAAACAGAAAGATTTCAGGTGATCCACATTAAAACCTACTTTTGTAATACTCTTTAGAATTTGTAAGAGTCAAATGGAAGATGTTGAAGCCATAAATATGTATTCTTCCTCCAACACTAATTTAAGGAGAGGATCTTTTGTTTGAAAATCAAGTGTCATTATTTTAGTATATGCCAAGTAGCAAGATTGCATAAGCAGATCAGACCTAATTCAGGCTTTAACAGAACACCTGTAGTACTAAGAGGTAAGTTCAATAAAGATTTGATCTCGCGTAGGAACTGCTCTGTCTCCGATCTCTCCTTCGAGAGACATCCCATATCTGACCATTTCCTTGCCTCCTTCAACCTCTCCCACTGCTCCCCCTCCTCTTCCTCATCTCCCCGTCCCTTCCGCGATCTGCAGGCCATTGTCCCCCAGGACTTTGCCTCCTCCCTCTCACCTCTTCTCCCGTCTTCTCCTCCTCCTCCCCCGACTCTGTCATCTCCACCCTCAACTCCTCTCTCGCTTCCACCCTCAACTCTCTTGCCCCCCTCTCCTCCCACCCGGCTCGCTCCCATAACCCTCGCCCTTGGCTCACCCCCACCATTTGCCATCTCCACTCCTGTACCCGGGCTACTGAACGCCTCTGGTACAAATCCCACTACCATGCTGACTTCCTCCACTTCAAATTCTGCCTCTCATCACTCAATTCTGCTATCTCCCTCGCTAGACAGCAGTACTATGCCTCACACATTGAGACCTGCTCCAGGGACCCTCACTGCCTCTTCTCCACCTTTCACTCCCTTCCCAACCCCACCCCACCCACCGTCCTCCTCCTCCTCCCTCTTCTCTCTCCACTCAGGATCTTGCTCTCTTTTTCACCTCTAAGATCGACAAAATCCACCCGGAAATCGCTTCCAAGTCCTCTCTCTCTACTACTCCCTCCCCCCACTCCTGTCCTCCTTCCCCATTGAGGAAATCCTCTCCCTGCTCTCCTCCTCCAACCCCTCCACTTGCCCCCTGGACCCCATTCCTTCCCACCTCCTGACCTCCATTGCTTCTACCATTGCCCCTCCCCTCCTGCACATCATCAACCTCTCCCTTTCTACCGGCTCCTTCCCCTCTGCCTTTAAACATGCAACTGTCTCCCCCAGCCTCAAAAAGTCCACTCTGGATCCCTCTGAACCCTCTAATTACCATCCTGTTTCACTCCTGCCTTTTGCTTCTGAACTCCTCGAATGGGTTGTCTACTCCCGTTGCTTTGACCTCCTCTCTGCCAACTCCTCCCTTGACCCCCATCAAAATGGCTTTCGCCTTTACTCCACTGAAACCGCTCATTAAAATCACCAATGATTTTCTTATACCTAAATTCAACTGCCTTTACTCTATTCTTGTCCTCCCTGATCTCTCTGCTGCCTTCGACACTGTTGACCACTAACTACTGCTTCAATCGCTTCACTCCCTTAGATTCGTCCTCGACTGGTTCTCCTCCTACCTTTTTGACCGCTCCTTCAATGTATCCCTTCCTAACTCCTCCCTACCCTCCCTACCCCAAGGCTCTGTCCTTGGCCCTCTCCTCTTCTCTATCTACACCCAATCCCTAGGCAAACTCATTGCCTCTCATGGTTTCCAATACCACCTATATGCTGATGACACTCAACTCTACCTCTCCACTCCTTCCCTCTCCCCCTCTGTTCAAGATCGTCTTGCCAACTGTCTCTCCAATATCTCCGGCTGGATGTCTCAACGCCAACTCACACCGAACATGGCGAACACTGAACTCATCTTCCCTCCCAATCCTTCCTCTCCCTCTTCCCTGTCAATTGCCATTGATGGGGTTTCGAGTCTTCCTGTCCCCCAAGCCCGCAGCTTGGGCTTCATTTTTGACTTGCACCTTACATTCAAACCCTACATTGACTCTGTGGCCAAATCCTGCCGCTTCTCCCTCCACAACACTGCTAAGATCCACCCTTTTCTGTCTGTCTCCTCTGCCAAAACTGTCATCCACACCCTAGTAATCTCACGCCTCAGCTACTATAATCTCCTCCTTGCTGGCCTTTCCCACTCTCACCTTTCTTCCCTCATCTCAGTTCAAAAGTCTGCTGCTGTCAGTACTCCCGGGCGGCGATCAGGCCAGGAAAAGGCTCGGACCCGTGCAGTGCACCGCCTGGCTTCCTCCACACCGGGACGCGCCGAGGCCCCCAAGGTCACACAAATCCTGGTGGACCCCCGAGCCCCGGCAGACACCCAAATCCCACTGCAACGGACCGCACACATACACACAGAAGCGGGGGACACAAAGGAATCCAGCACGTCCACGAGCGCAGAGGGGGCGGGTGAGAGGGCAGTGCGGCGCTCTGCAAGGCTATGAGCACGGCAGGGAGCGGGGTTACCGGTTTAAAACCCCAGCACTGACAGGGGATCAGCACCGGTAATCAGAGTGCTGAGAAGCTGGCCCCGCTGCGACAGATTTATTTTATTTATTTATTTACATTTATTGGCCGCCCCCTCATGCCTACGGCATCTCGGGGTGGTTCACAACTAAAATGATAATAAAATACATAAAACCACAATATAAATAATTTAAAACTACCCCCCCAAACATTCCCCCTCCCTTCCCTCCCCTCCCCGCTCCCCTCTGAAGGCCTGGGCAAACAGTCAGTTCTTACAGGCTCGGCGAAAAGCCATCAGACCCGGGGCCTGGGGAGCTTCCTCCGGGAGTGAATTACAAAGCCGCGGCCCGGCCACCAAGAACGCCCTCTCCATCGTGGCCCCTGTTTAACACAGGGGACCTCCAGGAAGGCGCCCCCAGCAGACCGCAGGGGTTGCCCTGGGACACGAAAGGTGAGGCGGTCCCCAAGGTATGAGGGGCCCAGACCCTGTCTCTTATACACATCTAGATGTGTATAAGAGACAGCCTCCAGGAAGGTGCCCCCGGCAGACCGCAGGGGTTGCCCTGGGACACGAAAGGTGAGGCGGTCCCCAAGGTATGAGGGGCCCAGACCGTATAGGGCTTTATAAACCAACACCAACACCTTGAATCTGGCTCGGTACGCTATAGGCAGCCAGTGCAGAGTGCAGGGCACAGGTGTAATATGCTCCCATCGCCTCGTCCCCGTAAGGAGACGGGCCGCTGCATTCTGCACCAGCTGCAGCCTCCAAATCAGAACCAAGGAAAGCCCCATGTAGAGCACGTTGCAGTAGTCTAGCCTCGAGGTGATGAAGGCGTGAATAAGAGTGTCCAGGTCGGGTCCGGAGATGTATGGGAGCAGTCTCCGCACCAGATACAGCTGGCGGAAGGCGGCTTTAGCCACCGCCTCCACCTGCCGATCCAGACGGAGGCCTGGATCCAACAACACCCCCAGACTCCGAACCTGCTGGGTTATGGAAGGGAAGACCCCACACCACCACCAGAGGGGTTGGCACCTCCCCCGCCCTACCCACCACCATCATCTCCGTCTTATCAGGACTGAGCTTCAGTCTGCTCTGCTGAATCCAATCCGCCACAGTCTCCAAACATTGGGAAAGCAACGAGACAGCAGGACCTGGGTCGGTCGAAAACGAGAGGTACAGCTGAGTGCATTTGTGAATTATTGACCTTGCTTGGATATTTGAAGTGTGTGTTAGAGGTGTGTCTGAAGTCCTTGTGTTCCCTCTTCCCCCAGTGTGTGTGTGGCAAGTGAGAGATCGAGTGGTGTTGTGAGTCCTTCCCCCACCCCGTGGATTGTCTCTCCCTTCCCCGGAATGCACGAGAGCCCCCTCAGTCGCCCCTTCCTGACCTTGGTTCCCCTACCCTTGCAAGTCCCGCTCCCTTCACGGGACTATCCTTCTCGGGAACTGTGTTTGAAGTGCAAATGACGTGCGCGAGGGGACTATTATCTTGGAAGCTCTGTTCCGCGCCCTATGATGATAGGGACCTGACCTCTTTGAGGTCGAAGGACCATTACACTATCCTGACGGGCATTCTACCACCGCTGTGTCCTGCGAAGCAGAGAACCAGAGTTCTTTGTCCCGGATTGTCTGTCCCTCCTAGTTCCTGGGCTTCCGGGTTTCCCTTTCCCCCCTCCAGCATGACAGCTGCCAGGATCATCCACCTTGCCCATTGCTTTGACCATGTGCAGCCTCTCCTCTCCTCTCTCCACTGGCTCCCTCTTCCTGAGCGTATTCTGCACAAGCTCCTTGTCCTCACTTACAAAGCCCTTCACAATCTCGCTCTGGCCTACCTCTCTGCCCTGATCTCCCTCCGAACCCGTTTGAGCACTCCGCTCCGCTTCCATCCCCTCCTTCACCCTCCCCTGCTCCCCCAACCGCCTTCGTCCCTTCTCTCTTGCTGCCCCACACACCTGGAATTCCCTCCATGCCCTCGTCCGCCTTGCCCCCATCCTCCACACCTTCAAGTCCCTCCTCAAAACCCACCTCTTCCGCTCCGCCCTTCCTAACTCCTGCTAATCATCCCCACCCAGGATTATCCACCACCTGTTATCTATAAACATCCAATTTACTGTAAGGAAGCGTACCCAAGTTCTCGCATTCTCATGAACGTCGTTTCCCGTGTCTCCCCTGCCCCTGTCTCTAGATTGTAAGCTCTTGGGCAGGGACCATGTCTTTCTTATTTTTTGTAAAGCACCATGTACATTGCTGGCGCTATATAAATGCTTATAATAATAATAATACTTTCATAAAGTAGTTTTGAATTACATCTAATCTGTTACCAGAGATCTGCACCATACATACATTGGGATAGAACCTTTGCTTCGGAGACGTTTAAGGCAGAAGGAACATGATACCCCCCTAATGCTTATAAAATTGCAAAATTCAACAAATGGACTACTTAGATTTGGTATTGTGGAAGTAATATGGTCAGTTCAAGAACCACAGGCAGAAAACCAAGTAAGTAAACCAAGCAAAGGATTTCACTTTACTTGGTTTTTGCCTTTACTGGATTTCCTGGTTTACTAGAAAACCAAGTAAACCAACCAAGTAAGTAAAGGATTTAACTTTTTTGATGACATTACAATCTAGTTTCCAGCTGTACGTTAATCTATTGCTTCCAAAAACCATCACTTTAGCTTTCTGATAATAGTGAAAGATTCTGTCTGGGCATATATCTCTAGATTATGTAAGGCTCTTTTGAGACAAATAGGAATAAGTGATAGGATGAACATATCGACCATACTTTACTGCATAAAGTAACCATGGATGATTGTTTGTTCTAAGTTTTGGAGGGTGGTGTTTGTCATCAGAAAGATTATTTTTGTTGTCATTAATATAAATATTAAACAAAAAAGGCAACTGTTCATCACCACTCGCAGGAACCTCCTTGACAGGAACAAATGGAACCACTCAAGAGCAGTCCTACCCACCCCTGACAAGTCTTGCGGCTGTGTTATCAATGGAATCAAAGGCTACCAAAAGACCAACATGGAACAGTTTTCTGGGCCGATCTCTAGGTTACATAGATGACCCAGGTTACCACCACAGTCTTGATACTATAACCAGGACAAAACAAAAAACCCACACCAGACTGACATGGGTCTAGAGATCCAAAAGCATTACTATTATTATTATTTTATGATAAGCATTTGTATAGCGCCAGCTGTGTACCTGGAGCTTTACAGAATAAGACAGATGCAGTCCCTGCCTACGGCTTACAATCTAATAGACACGGAGGGGGGAGACAAGGAGAGGGAACATAGGGAGAGACAAGGGATCAATAACATTCAAGCAGATGCGAAGTCTCAGGTGCACGTGCTTGGCTGCAGTTAGGCAGGAGTCTGCGGGGACGGCAGACAGTAAGTATTGAGAGGAAAGTTCTAACAGGCGTCAGGAAAGGTGGGTTTTGAGGAGGGATTTGAAGGTGCGGAGAGAGAGGGCAAGGCGGATGTGGGCAGGGAGGGAGTTACAGGCATGGAGGGCAGTGAGGGAGAAGGGGCGAAAGTGGTTAGGGGAGTAGGGGAGATGAGGGAGGGGCAGAGGAGGAGCGGAGAGTGCATGCAGGAGTGTGTAAGGAGACTAGGGCTGAGAGGTAAGGGGGAGCCAGGTTGTGAAGGGATTTATAAGTGAATACCAGGAGTTTGTGAAGGATGCATTCAGGAAGGGGGAGCCAGTGAAGAGAGGCTGCACGTGGTTGAAGTGATGGGCTGAGCGGATGACCCTAGAAGCGGAATTTTGGATGGAGATAAGGGGGGACTGATGAGAGCAGGGGAGGCCAGCAAGGAGGAGGTTGCAGTAGTTAAGGCGAGAGATGACCATGGCATGAACAAGGGTTTTGGCTGAGGAGATAGAGAGAAAGGGGCGAATCCGAGCAATGTTGCGGAGGGCGAAGCGACAGGACTTGGCAACAGAGTCGATGTAAGGTTTAAAGGAAAGGTGAGTATTGAAGACGAAGCCCAAGCTACAGGCTTGGGGAACGGGGCCAATGGTGACCCCATTGATAAGGATGGACAGGAAGAGGGAGAGGAAGGGTAGGGAGGAAAGATAAGCTCAGTCTTAGCTATGTTGACCTTGAACTGACGTTGGGACATCCAGGTGGAGATACTGAGAGACAGTTGATGAGGCGAGCTTGGATAGAGAAGGAGGGGGGGGGGGGGGGG
>QEPC01012199.1:256305-316817 GCA_003113815.1 Sphenodon punctatus | reverse complement strand
GGAAGCGATGTCGAGGCGGATCTTGTCTATCTTGGAGGTGAAGAAGGAGGCAAGATCCTGAGCAGAAAGGGAAGAAGGAGGGGGAGGACAGGGAGGCTTGAGGAGGGAGTCAAAGGTAGAGAACAGGCGTCGAGGGTCCCGAGAACAGGACTCAATGCGAGAGGTATAGCAGTGTTGTCTAGCAAGGGAGATAGCGGAAGTAAGGGTGGAGAGACAGAATTTGAAGTGATTTATGTAATTAGTGGTCATTTAATATATACCCATTTTAAATCCAAAGCAGGTACACATCGGATACCTCTCCATCATTGAGCATCAGTGAGAATCATCAACTGAAACAGATTCAAGTAAATGGGGCAAGGCTGAGCTTCCACAATTCCAAACTCTTGACTCTGCTCTTAATCACCTAGATTTGGGTGGTGCTACAATTTCATCACAGCAGGCAATAGAGGATTTTGGTTCTGGGCAGAAACACTGGATTCATTAGGCCATTAATCATATGGAAAAGCTTCACAGGATGCAACTTTGAATATGCTAGAATAGCAAAAAAGCAAAGCCATGATAGCCACAGCATCGTCCAGAGTGGGGCAAATAGCAGCTCTTGGGCACCTCTACTATGGCTTTCAACAGAAGTGGCTGCTTGGGAGTGTGTCAGTACAGCTCCTTCAGGAGCAAGAAAAGCATTTTGGCCACTGGATCCTCATGGAGACTGTGAGAGCAGGGGGGGATCATGCCCTGTGCTACTATTCCTGCTCCCTGAACCCACCAGACTGCCTGGGAGCCAGAGCTTTGATGTGAGGGAGAAGCAGAGCTGCCCCATCCGTGGGATTGGGGAAAGTCACGATCGATGTAATGTGTGTTGTAGCCAATGAAAATTTTGGTATGCAGCTCTTGGCTTTGGGAACTTTGCCCCGGCATAGTCCTTGATCTATGCTACCATCGGTTAGTTTTGGCATGAATCGAGCACTACCTAAGCTCTGTCTACCCTCCTGTTTCAACTGTTTTGGGTCCTCCCTATACCAAGGAGATCTATGCTGCTCCAGTAGTGGGAGCAGATGCGTGGGAGCAACTATATCAACGGCCATGGCCAACATGCTATTCCACATTGACCAGGCCATCAATGGTAGGAGCAACACCCAAGGCAAAATTCAAAGCAGGAAAACAACATTAATAGCGAATGAATGTGTGAAAAAAGATAAACACATAATTGTTCTCAGGAAATTTTAAAAGTGAGACAAAACAGGTGTGTGAAAGTGGTCCTAGGTCTGGGTGACCTCAATATCACCTCCAAGACCAACCTCACCAGGGAGTCCGCTGTGCGGTGAGGCGGTCAGTACACAAGCAGAATTCCCAATCTATCCCAGGCCTCAAACACAAGGTAAACAGGCTCTATATTAGACAAGGCATCTAGACACCAGATACCTTTGATAGAGCAGATTGTCTTTACGGTTCACTGCCACTACACTCCCCCCAGATCCTCAGCTGATGCTGTACCGAGTATCCTGCAGCAGCATCTGAGACAATATAGGCCAGATAACGATAAATAATGACAATGACAACTTACTTTTATAGTGCCCCACCACCAGATGGCACTTAAGAGGCGCACAGCATAAAAATACAACATACTATCCATTTAAAATATGAATCTATGTAAAAACAATTTTAAAAGGGGGAAGGGGGGGGAAGTGGCAGAAAGAGACAACACACATTAAAGAAGAACCCCAGTAGTGGATCCTAAAAGCACCTAGAGAATAAATAAGTTTGCAGGTGCTTTTAAAGTTGAGGGAGAAGAGGAGACAAATATCAGGAGGGAACCAGTCCCACGAGGGGCCTGCTGCATCAAAGACCTGATTGTATGCCGACTGGAGATGTGATAGCTGATCCCCAAACTGCAGGGGATTTCTGAGTTCCGATAACCATCAGTGTGAAGCTCTAGGAACAGGTCTCAAACACAGTCAGGGGCCTATACCATTTGGTGCCCTGAAAACTAGTAGCACAACCTTAAATTAAATCCATCAATCTACAAGTAGACAATGAAAATGATGTAGGGTGGGCATAATACGAACACAGGTGCCCAAACCAGTACGCAGGCGCGCTACTGTGTTCTAAACAAACTGCAAACAACGGCGTATAAGCACAGCTGGCAGCACATAGAAGAGGGAGTTACAAAAAATTTTTTTTAAAAAATCAAGCCTTGTGGTTACCAGAACATGGGTCACTGTGACAAGGTCAGCCTGGGATAAAATAAGGGCATAGCTTACACAAACCACACAGCTGAAAGAAACATCTCTGAACCATGTCCAATATTGGAGTTTTCATGGACAGAGCATGATAGAAAATGATGCCCAAGTTCTTTACCTGGCCCACTACATCTTCCCTATCAATACGCTGGTGCCCAAGTGAAGCAAGGGCATCTTCATATTGGCTGCCCCTCCCCATCAGCATCAGCTCAGTCTTCTTCAGGTTAAGCATGAGGCAGCTCCAACGCATCCAGATGGCTATATCCTTCAAGCATTCCTCCTAGGCAGAAGCAGAGATGGCAAGGCTTGTGGGGCAAAAGATACACAGCTGTGTATCATCAGTGTACTGATGATACTCAAACCCTGTGCTTGATCATAGTATTCCTGATGGGTTGCATGTATATGTTGAACAACATGGGTGATATAATATAATCTTGGCAAACACCACATTTCAAGTCTCTTGGGGATGATGCATAACCATACATCAACAACTGACTCCCCTAGGTATGACCGAAACCACCGGCCAGCAGTTCCTGTAACACCGGAGATGTCCCTCAGCCACTGAAGCAGGAACCCATGGTCAATCAGATCAAATGCTGCCGTAAGGTCTACCATGATCAAGCAGGCCAGCTGTCCTCAATCTAATACTATCATCAGATCATACCAAGATATCTTGTCCTACCAGACTTCAGTAATGCATATGAGGTAAACAGCCTCAGTTCAAACAAAATAAAATTTTATTTGCATTTACTTTACTTAGCATTAAGCAACACCAGATATGGGATTCTGCTGGCCTTAATCCCTACACACGTAAGAGGAGTTTGAGACAGGAAAGCAGATGTTAGGTGGCTACCACTATACACATAATGGTCTTTTCTCCCCCACCCCACCCTGCTTTCCCTTGCCAACATGTCCGCAATTGGTTCAGTAGCTACCCCATCTCCTCCCAACCCCAGACAGGCCTCTCCCTCTTGCCCCTGGTTGCCAAACCCCACCCCCAGGAAGCAATGACCCTCAACAGGCCAACAAAAACTCAGAGGCATGGGCAGCTGGAGGTCTCACTCCAAACTCAGCATCTCCAGCGGACAGTTGACCAAGGACACAGATGGGAAACACCCCCATCCCTCCAACTCATCCCACTCCCCCTGCTCTTACCAGGGGTATCTTCTCTTTTCTCCCAAGCCCAGGGGACCACACACATGTACAATGCATCTGCACAATGGAGTGGAGTGCCCCAGCAGGGGTCCCATTTCATCTTCTTCACCAGGGCTCTTTCCCACCTAGCTATGCCACTGTTCATCACACACCTGGGTGACCCCTGGCTCAGCCCATGCCCCTCCTTCATAAAAGGTCCATAGCTGACTAGAAAGCCTATACCAGTTTCCCACATCATGAAAAGGAAAACAACCCCCAAAACTAGTCTCCCCATCATCCCACATCAGAATTCCCTATTTAAAACTAATGTCATTGCTAAAATAAAGAACCCCAGCCCATCTTCCCACCTTAAATGCTGCTGAATGCAAATGCCAAAGGCCACCTTTTAATGTCACCCTTCAGTAGTGACATACCATGGGGCACCTGCCCCCAGGCTGGTCAGCAAGTCTTAGAGTCAGGAAACCAATGGGGTGCTTGGCCCCACCCCTCCTAGAAGCAGTTTTCTGGGTGGGAAGGGAAGAGAACTGAGGTTGGTCAAAGTCTATAGGGGGACATACAAAGGCTCAGACCCAGAGGCAGGTACAGCAGCTTGTCCCTTTCAGCAATAAAGCTGGTGGGGTTCTTGGCTCTTATTTTCCTTTCCACTTTCCTCATTTAGCTTGACTTCCATTTTTAGAGGATTTTTTTTACCTTTAGAAGCCTCTTACACACTTAACTGCTATTTTGCCATGTTGGCAGTCTTACACTTGCTGTCTTTCTTGATTTGGGGTATACGTTTATTCTGATCATACCCTATGGTGTTTTTAAATAGTGTATATGCAACTTTACCTTCAGAACTGCTCCTTTCAATTTGCTTCTAGTAAGTACCCTCACCATTGCATAGTTAAATGTTAAATGTTACTGTGGTGTGGTTATTTTGGCTTTTTTCTTTCTACAGGGATGTTGAATTTAAACGACATCACTATTATCTAGAGACTGAGCTATAGCTAGATCAGGCAACAATTTCTATGGTTCACTTAGGACTAAACCAAGTATTGCTTCTCCTCTTGTGGGCCCCAGAATGACTGCTGGTAATTTCTGACGTTGAACAACTGTCCTGCATCACCCTTGCCCCCATCACCACCACCGGCTACATTTACTAGGGATGTGCGAACAGAACCAGGTTCGGATGTTCAGCCTTTCGGTGGTTCGAGTCGAACTTTGAGTTCAGATTCGGGGTTCAGTTCGGTCTTTAGTTCGGTGCAATCG
The DNA here is from genome assembly GCA_003113815.1 of Sphenodon punctatus. Lineage (NCBI taxonomy): Eukaryota > Metazoa > Chordata > Lepidosauria > Sphenodontia > Sphenodontidae > Sphenodon > Sphenodon punctatus. Next base: position 312,177 of record QEPC01012199.1, on the reverse strand, counting down.
GGAACTGAAAATGACATTTGGCTTTTGAAATAAAGGGGAAAAACTGAAAAACATATTTCTCACTATAACATTTTTGTTTCTTATTAGATTTTGATGGAATTTGGGGAGATTGTACCCATGATGGAGGGCACTATGCGTACCAAAATTCAAAATGATTAGATAAAGGGAACCGATTTCAGAAGCAATTGAATGTTGTGATTTTAAGAAAAGCTCCATACACATTCATGGCTACTTCTTTATCTCGCATCCAATGTTCATGAAACTTGTGCATATTATGTCCCTCCATATGCTTAATACTTCTGCCAATTTTTAGAAAGAGTGGATAAAGGGTACCAAGGGTATAAGACATTAACCTGAAAATACATTTCCAGCTGTAACATTTTGATATTCTATTCTGTTTACAGCATATTTGGCAAGAATGTATCAAATACCTTTCTTGCCATTTCAGCAAATGTACAGGAGATTTTGATAAAGGGCCCCAATTATATAAGCAATTGATGTTGTCCCCGTGAAGATCATTATTCAGATGAATATCAGCATATTCAGTGCCAGTCAGAGGCAGGCACCCTGCATGGCAGGGGGAGAGAGACTGTAGGAGGAAGGATGTGGAGCAACCCCAAAGACTGACAGACACATTCAATGGCCAAACATATTACTGCAAGCTTCTAGCTTTACAGGACCAATTGGTAGTGGCTTCGAGGTGGGCATAGGGGACGGCCCTGAGGTGGGCATAAGCAACGTAACTGGGACTTCTGAGATAGTATCCCAGCAGTCAGGAGACAAAGTTTAAACACATCCAGACTGGCCAATTATCCTCACAATCACATCCTGTAGCACTGAGACAGAGGACATAAGATAATCTCTATTGACTCTTCCCTAAACAGATGCTTCTGACTTCCCAGAAACAAGTGGGGGAGATATGCTGGGATGGTCCCAGCACAGAATGCGGATATTTGGTTGACATTTCTGTTGGCCAATTCGCATCACAAACCAATCTTATACCACAGTGACATAAGAGAATCCCAGGCACAGGCCCCTTCTCTACATATGTTGTACAGGCATATAAAATTGGGACCCTTTATAAAATCTCTCTCATATTTGGCAGAAATGATCATGAAAGTGGAATATATAGCCCTGCCAAATTTCATATACACTGGTTGGACTACAAAGATGTTATAGTCAGACATACATTTATAAGTTAATTGCTTATACCACCAAGACACTTTTTCCAATCCTTCTGGAATTTGGCAAAGATAGTAAATATGGGAAGGAGTATAAACCGGACAAGTTTCACCTACATTAGATGTGAGGCAAAGAAGTTACAGCTAAGAATGTATATGTAGAATATTGCACAATACAATAATACAACTGCTTCTAAAATTGGATTCCGTTATCGGATCGTTTTGAAATGTGGTACACATAATGCTTTCTATTGGAGGTATAAGCACCCCAAATTTCAGCCACATAGCATAAAAAACAAAAACGTTACAGCTGATAATGTGTTTTCCATTGAAACCAATGGAAATTCAATTCCGAACTCACTGAATGCATCCGAACACAACGTTCAAATTCGAGTTTGGTTCGTACGTTCGGTTCGGTCGACCGAACTATTCGAGTTTGGTCCGAACTCCGAACCGCATTCGCCCATCCCTAACATTTACCTATAGTCAATATGAGGACAACTAAAATCAGTCATTATAAATTCTTTATCTACTTTTTTCCAGCTTTCCTAATCTCTCAGTATTTCATAATCATTGCTGCCATCACATATTTAGATATGCATAGCAGATGGGACAGTAAGCCCCTACATAATGCAACTCTGTCTTTGGCCATCAACACAATCGTATCATGATATCTGCTTCCTCTCTTTTGACAGTATAGGTCCTCTCGGCATACAGGGTAGTTGAAGGTAGTTGAAGCGGATCGGGTACTTGGTTGAAACTCTGAACTTTTTCCAAGGACCCGGAACTCGGAATACCAAACCACAGAAATCCCCGGAACTTGGAATTGTGCAGTTTACACAGTTACCCAACCTGAAGGCTCTGCTCTGGTTGTTAAGATGACAAACCCACAAAAGGGATTGTGCATGCACAAAGCCAAAAAAAGCCAGCCCAGCAGACGTAATTATAACACCCACGAAAAATAGACCAGACATTCACCTCCACCCCAAAACAAAAAAGCCTCCATTGTACCTGCCTAGTGCCCACCTATGCAAGCAAGTTCCACATCCCCATACACCACATTATTTTAACCAGAAACAAAGTATATCTCCCCCGTGCCCCTGCTCAGAGGTTAGTCACATCTTGGCAAAGTTGAACCCACAGGCAAAGTACAGTTACAGTGCTCACAAAAACCACAGCAAAACTAAAGTGATCCCTCTCTGGCCTCTATGGTGCCACCTTGCCAACAAGCAGTGCAAGCAGCAGCACAGAAACCCCTGGCAGTGACCCTAGTATAATGACAGCCCATGGTCAGGAGAAGTGGAGCTAGGCAGATGAGTCAATATCCCTCTGGCCACCATGGTGCCAAGCAGTACAAGCAACAGGCAGCAATGGCACCTCCTTATTTTTTTAAAAAAGCATGCTACTGATGTGGCACTGGTATTTTGAACAGCTCAGGCAAGAATAAATGGAGCCAGGCAGAGACACGGCGCCAAGCATCAGGCAGCAACACCATGGCATCCACTTTAAAAAAACAAAACAATCATGGCAGGATGGAAACAAGTAACCCCCGTCCCCCCAGCACTGCCCCTATGGACAGGCTAATGTCACGCCAAGGCCTGGCACCCCTTCCCCTACCCAAGCCAATTACTTACAGATCAGCAGTGCAGCACACAGCCAAATTCACCAAAGAGAATGGAAAATGGCTGTACAGCCACTTTTATTTGGCCCTTGCCAGACAATCAAAACCTGTCCTGTGGCTTGTCCATCACTCAACTGTCTCCTCCTATACTCTCCTACCAAATATGGCACTAAGGCTGCTTTTAAACGGGGAGCGCTGAAGCGCCTCCTCAACGCCGCATTAAAGCAAAGCCGCCGGAAGTGACGTTCTCCCCGTTGCCGGCGGCGGCTGGAGACACGGGGCTTTGGAGCGGCGCGTTCTTAAGCCAGATAATTGAACTCTTAAGAACGCGCCGCTGTAAAGCCCCGTGTCTCCAGCCGCCGCCGCCGGTGGCAGCAACGGGAGAACATCATTTCCGGCGGCTTTGTTTTAATGCGGCGTTTGGGAGGCGCTTCAGCGCGCCCTCGTTTAAAAGCAGTGTAAGTTTAGTTTCCTAGCTCAGAGAAGCTGAAGCCAACCATCTGGGTCACTCCAGCCACATGCACAATGGCACCAGTATTCAATTGAAGTTTCCGAAGTTTTCCGGGGACTGGCCATGTGCTACATGGAATTTCGGAACCGGGGTCTGGAATCCCCGGAGAATTCTGAAGTTTTCAGGGACTGAGTTTCAACACTACTTTTGAAGGACTATGGCAGGGCTAGGGAAACAGTGAGGAGAGCTTCCCTTGCTGTTACCACAGTGTCTGCAAAGTCCTGTTCAGTGGAGCTGTTCAGGGTGGTAGCCATCTTTAGTAAATCTGGCTTGTCTCCAACCAATATGGTGAGTCATCTAATGCCCACTGTGATGAGATTTTCTTGTCTGCAGAGCAATCACTCATGTTCACCACAACCTGTAGTGCTAGTTTGACTGCAGAGATAAGGGAAGCTCAATACTATCCTTTTTATTTTGATCAGTTTCAACTGGTGTCCCCCAGATGTAGCATGTGCACTTCGGGTGATGCAGGCAATCAGCTGTCAACAGCTGCCATCGTCTCTCCCCTCCAGTTCTGCGGGGTGGAAAAATTCTGGCTCTAAAAATGCACTGTTTTATATAATTGATAGCCCTCCAGTGAGATTGGCACGCAGGCACTAGGGAAGAGGGTGGCAGGAAGTGCCATGGCCCCACAGTGAGGGCGGGGCTTGGGCACTGGGGAAAAGGGGTGGGTGGATTATCTGGGTTGGAGGAAGAGCAAAGGGAGGGGGGATTGTCTTCCCCCACCCCACTGCGACTGTCTCCTGGGATACTGGGCCCAGATAGTCCTCCCCAGTCATCTGTTCCTTTGGGGTCTTGGGGGAGGGTGGGAGCAGCTATTGAGGTCATGTGGGGTATGGGAAGGTACGGTGGGGGAGGGGGAAGGTTGATCATTGGGAATATTGGGGGAAATGTCTGGTGTCTGTCCTCATTTCCCACTCCCCAACTATTTCAGAATATTTGGGGGCTGAGGCTAGTAGTGCCCGAGCTGACACCAATGCTGCTTAATGGGAGATCGGTGGTTAATAAACCAACTGACATTTTAAAATATTTATTTATTTTTAGTCGTCTCCCATGCCAATGGCATCCTGGGGCAACGTACAATTCAACAAAACATTAGAATAAAAAACATTTTTTTAAAAATCAAGCAATATAAAGACCAAAACAGGGTCAGGGTAAACAAATAAATATAAAAAGGTAAGGAGAGAGATAAAAACCCTAACCCACCCTCCCCCCCCAAAGGCCTGGGCAAACAGCAAGGTTTTATAAGCCCACCGGAACGTCAAAAGGCTTGGGGCCAGGCGAGCTTCCTCCGGGAGGGAGTTCCAAAGACGCGGCCCGGCCACCAAGAATGCCCTCTCCATCCAGGAGCTCATCCTGAATGAGGCTGCTGACCTTGTGTATATCACTGAGTCCTGGCTGGATGAGGTATCTGGGTTGGTTTGGGGTTAGATGGACCAGCTGGGTATTATGGACAGCATCGGCATAGGCCATGGAGAGTATGTGTGTGTGTGTGGCTGTGGTTTTTAGAGACTCCAGAGGTATCCAGTGCTTGACTCATCCGGTATGGAGTGTGTTTGATTTGGCTGGGGATATATTGGGGATTCTGTTAGTGTACGGAGCACCCCAATGCCTCCCTGCCTGCTCTAGCTGAGCTGGTCTCGGAGGTGGTGTTCAGATCACCCAGATTTATTGTTTGAGGCAATTTCAACATTCACGCCGAGGCCAGTCTTTCAGGAGCAGAGCAGGAGTTCATGGTCTCCATGGGCCTATCCCAGGTAGTAGCGGACCCAACACATGAAAAGGGACACACACTGGATTTGATGTTTTGCACTGGCCTGGAAATGGGGGATCCAATCATTGGGAGCATAACTATATCACCTATATCATGGCTGGATCATTACCACATGAAGGCTTGGATCCCTACCCCCGGTGGGGTGATGGACCGGTTAGGTTGGTCTGCCCTCAGAAGCTTATGGATCCAATTAGATTCCAGAACTCCTCTGGGGGATTTACCTACTGACCTTAAAGACTGCTCTGTTGATTACCTGGTCACCCTGTGGAATGTCATTTTGACCAATGTCATCGACACAGTGGCACCCAGGAATTTGCTCCCACCGTTGTGCCAACACAGGTCCCTGTGGTATACGAAGGGCCTGAGGCAGCTGAAGCAAGAGAGTAGGCGGTTAGAGTGCAGGTGGTGCTTCACTCGTGCTGAATCTGACTGATTATGGCATCGTTTTTGAAAGACTGCTATAGTGTTGGCAATGAAAGCAGCTTTCTTCACCGCTATCATAGCATCTGCCACGTCTCATCTGGTGGAATATTTCTGGGTAGTGAGAGGTCTGGTTAATCTGGCCTGTCTGCCAAGAGTTGGGAGTCTTCTAATGCCTGCTGAGACATTTTTATTGACTACTTTGCAGACAAAAATCGCTCATATTCACTATGACTTTGGTGCAACTGTTTCTATGGCAGAGTTAGAGTTTGGGGCTGTGGAGGTCCAGCCTTGTGGGGTTTTTGGGGGTCCCCCCCATCAATTTCAGTCGACTAAAGTTGAATCCTGATAAGACTGGGGTGATTATGATTAGTCGGCCTTGTGATTGGGACCCCGGTTACTGATGGAGTCAAGCCCCCCTGATCATTCAGGTTTGCAGCCTATCAGTGCTCCTGGATCTGTCACTGTGCCTGGATCTTCAGGTGGCGATGGTAGCCAGGAGTGCTTTTCACCACTCCATCTGGTGAGAAGGCTGCGGTATTTCTTTCTGATTCAGATTTGGCCACCATCATCCATGCATTCGTTACCTTGAGGCTAGACTACTGCAATGAACTCTACATGGGGCTGCCCTTGAAGACTGTTTGGAAGCTGCAGTTGGTGCCGAGTGCGACGGTCCGTCTCCTTACAGGGATGGGTTGCTGGGAGCATATAACATCGTGCTCCAGAATCTGCACTGGCTGCCTATTTTTTCCCAGGCACAATTCAAAGTGCTGATTTTGACCTTTAAAGCCCTAGCTGGTGCATGTCAGTCCCCAACAGGGTGCAGGACCTATTAGATCGGTCCGCCCCTGGAGACTTATGGACCCGGATCGGTTCTGGAATGCTCTGGGAGAATTTCCCCTGGACCTTGACACCCGCTCTGTAGCCTTCTGGAACACCTTGTTGGCAGAGACCATTGAAAGTAGCTCCCAGGCGTCCGCTGCCCTGCCGAGTCTCCTGCAAGTCTCCTTGGTTTACTGAGGGCCTGCGGTGTTTGAAGCAGGAGAGCAGGCGGTTAGAGTGACGGTGGCACTGGACTCGCGATGAGTATGATCGATCGCAGCATAAGAGCAGTTTAAAGGCCTATGCTGTGGCGGTGCAGGCAGCAAAGAAGCAGTTCTTTGCTGTTCTCATTGCATCTGAAAAGTCACGTCCAGCAGAGCTTTTCCGGGTGGTGAAGGGCTTGGTCAGTCCTGTCTGCCTCCACCTGGATTTGGAGCAATACAATGACCGCTGTGACTGGTTTATCAAGTACTTTGTAGATAAGATCGCTTGCATCCGCCACGATTTCAGTACCATATTTATTGCAGAGGATCATCTTGGGGCTAGGGATGCCCCGTCCTGTCCTGTTTTGTGGGATCAGATGGTGGCCCCTGCTGAAGTAGAGTCCTTGTTGGGATCTGTTCATGCCACTACTTGTGAGCAAAATCCATGCCCATCCTGGCTGGTGAAAGCCAGCCAGGAGACATTACAGCCATTACTGGCTGGGATAAGGCTGAAACGAAGTCTCCTTTTCCTCTTGCGAGAGCTCTCACAACAACGAGAAACTCAGCCCTGCATCTTTCTGCTGTCTCACTATTGAGCCCAGATGTTCGCGAGATCATCTCGTTAATTTCCTGGTATGCGTATGTGCTTAAAATGGTCTCCTATGCTTTTCTCAACATACACAGGGTTTATAAGGCTGCCCCCAGGTGATACAAAGCTGTAAACATAGGGGCGCAGAGCACAGTTGGGGTGAGTGCTTCCCTCTGGGAGCCAGGACAGGCAGCTAGAAGGCTCTAATCTCTATCAACTGTGTAAGCTGCAGCGGGGTGTCCTTGGCTTACTGCGGCTCTGTCAGGGGAGGGAGGGAGGGGAAAGTGACAAATCCTGCAGGCTGTTGCTCTCAGCTGCTTTTACTGGGGACTCAGTTGTGGGGAGCTGTTCCACAGGACTCGGCAGGAAAAAGGGACTTTGCTGCTTCGGGCTCCCTCCCGCTCAAACTCCCAGTAAAAACAGATGCACAGGGCTGCCTGCTCTGGAGAGTCTGGATGTGACTGGGGAACCCACTCCCAGGAGGATGTTTGGAGGGCAGGGGGGTTCCTCCGCTCTGTGCTGGGGGGTGGGGTCCCTCCACTCTGTGCTCGCTCTGCACAGCTGCTTTAAACTCCCCTGCTTTAAGCTCCAAGCTCTGCTCAGGAGCTGCTGAGGGGCAAGCGCTTCCCTCTGCAGGTCGGGACAGGGCGCTCTGACAGTCTCAAACACTCTTGTTAGCAGTGGGGCAGGCAGGAGCAGCCAGTTTCTCCCCCAATAAGTTCTTCTGCCTCCCCTCCCTGGCTCTGCAGCAGCAGCACTCATCGGACTGAAAGATAACACTGTTTGTTTATAAACAGCTCCTCCGCAAGGTTATTACCTTGTAAAGAAGGTCCTTTGAGATGGCACCTAACATTCTCACAACTGGGTCGTGCATGCTCACCCTATTCAATAGACCACATGATGGGCTGGAGCTCCTCTAGTATAAAAAGTACTCTCCCCCTCAGAATGACAGTTCCTTCCAACCCTTTCTAGAAACATAAGAAAAAAATTCCATGCTGGGCTGGAAGGGTGGGTGTTGTGAGACTATTCTGAGCCATCTCAAAGAACCTTGATTATAAGGCAGCAACCTTCTGTTCTTTGAGTGGCTCCTCACATGCTATTTTTACATGGCTCCACTGGATTGGGGGCGGGGTCCGTGGGCGCGCCAGTGCATGGACAGGGTGGGAGGAAGGGCATGGAGTCGCTGTATGGGGGAGGGGGGAGTGCTGGGAGGGCAAAGAGGAGGGGGGCTAGGAGCTGCTAGACTCCTCAGGTGGGATGGGGTGGGTCAAACAGGAGGGGGGCTAGAAGCTACTGAATCCCTAGGGAAGGTTGGGTGTGAGAGGACTAGGAACTGTTGTATCCCTGGGGCAGGGAAGGGTGGGAGTGCTAGGGGGCAAAGAGGAGGGGGACTAGGAGCTGCTGTATCCCCGAGGCAAGGGAACTGGGAGCTGCTGGAGCACTGGAGCACTGGTGAGCAGGGTTTCAAAACGAAGCACATCATAATCCCACAATTAATACATGATCATTTTTCTACAGGGAGCTTCTCGTTTTCCTGGCAGCTACAAGGGATGCGAGCATTGATATTTGCATCAGGGCAGCAACATGGCCAGCCACAGGCTGCTCATACTCAGCTCTTTCGGGGAGGTTGTTGCATCTGACGGTGGGGATTCTCTGGGCATGCTGCTGAGTGTAGCCCTTCAACTCCACTCTGGGTTGGCTGCAGCATCATTTTAGGGGAGACTAGATCACTAGTACATGCATTGTGCTGGGTGGGCAATGAATTTTTTTTTTTTTTGGCCAGGGATCCATACTGACTGGAAGGGGAACGTGGTTCCGGCATATATTATTGTGTGTCGTATGACTGGGCCTGCCCTATACCTATGCCCAGTCTGCACCCTGCAATATAGATCCCTTGGCAAAGAAATAGTTTCTTACCCCAGAGAGCAGAAGGACACTTACAATCACGCAGCCACTACTGGATAATATGTCCACTTTGCTCCCCTACCCCCCTGCCACATGGATGCCTGGCAAAAGGAAAGATCTTGTTCCCCCCCCGCCAGCACCAACCCACTCCCCACTCTCCACAAGTGATCTGACACAGCTGCACAGAGGTAAAACATGGGATGGAAGGGGGTCTACAGGGTTTTCCTGTGGATTGCATGCTGCAACCAGACCCCTCCATGTGGCATGCATTGTGCTGGGTAGGAGAGGGAAGCATGCATAGCGCACACATCCAGCAGTCCCTGCATTGTGTGTGTGACTGCCTGTCCCAGATGATCTGCCCAGCTAATTATGAATGGTGTCTCTCGGGTAGTTTGGAATGGGTGTGGATTGGGAAGTTGAAAATGAAGCCCCCTTCTGGTCTGGGTTCGCTAGGGAGCATACTGCTTCTGTTCTATGAGGTTCCTGTCTCTTTACTTTTAAAATCTTTTTCGTTTTTCTTCTGTTAAACCTGACCCTTCCTGTCTTACTTTGAAAGTAAAAGAAAAATAAGGACAAGCCAAAACCCAGCACTTTAAGAAACAGCTAGGAAGCAAAAGTGCCATGCTCTGTGGGCAGATATTAAATCAATCTGTGGCTGTCAGACTCTATTCTGTCTGCTTTCTATCCCCAAACTCAATCAGAACACCATCCTGCTCCACATTTAGATTCAAATTCCTGAGTGGATCACTGGGTGGAGCTGGCTGATTCATTGACTCTCTGTAGCTTTCGCCAGACTGGCTGTTCAGAGTGAGGGTGTGTGTTGCTGGATGGATTGGAGTCTGAAGTACTAGTTTGGGCTGTACAGCCTCCCCTACACTATGTGCTGGTTGCGGGGTCTCACTTGCTACATGCACTACCTACCACCAGCTGCTCCATCAGCCTGTGCATTATGGTGGGGTATTTCTCCAACCCTTCCCCCACCAGTTTAATGTTTGTAAAAGTGTTGTACTGATGTCTATTGGGGAGTGGGTGGAGGTGCACTATAAAAACCCAGCTGCTCTGTACTGGCTGTCTCAATCAGTTTCAAATCAATAAGTCCCTCTTTGCTCTCTGGGAGATGGGAAGGTGCACTACATTGGCTATTCATTCACTAATTCTGTTAACACCCCACCTCCAGCCACCCATCGTTTGAATTAAAATGTAAGGTATTTGTTGGCTGAATGGGAGCAATTGCTAAAGAGAGCTTGTTAACAAGCTCTCTGTGTGAGATGTGTCTTACACATAATGAAAATCCTGCTTTGTTTGTCTGTCCCCTATACTAATTTTCCATAAGACATGCTCTTTTTACACCCATGTTAGGTACTTTCACCTTCACCCCCTTCCAGGGCTTAATTTGTGTGGGAGGCCCAGAAACATGAAAGGCCAAGGAAAGACTGATATTGGCCATTTCAGGGTTAGAAGTGAAAACCAGAAGAACCCTGGTTCTTCTGATTGGTTCAACCCTGCATGATTGATTTGGCTTTCATGAATGACTTCTGTGCCCCATCCCCTGCGCTGGCCATTATATAGCTCAATCACAAGAACTCCTGTTTTATATTCAACTGGAAAGAGGCAGGTTAGTCTAGCGAGTAGATTACTAGCTGGAGACCAGGGTTCATTTCCCTGTTCTGTCAAGTTCTGGGGTGGGGAGTGTGGCTTGTGAGGCAGGTTTGGGTCATCCATGGCAATTCATTTTTTAATAAATTAAGCACTGCCCCCTTCTCTTTTGTTTGCATACTGCCATCGAGGGAAAAGAATCATATCCCAGCTGTTTAACCAAATTTTAAAAAAATGAAAATTGTTTATGTTCATCTGTTTGTCTGTACAATCTTTAGCTTCTGCCAGTGCCCTTGAAAAGAAAATTGAATAATCGATTAAATGCTCCAGTGACACATACTCAGACCGCTGGAATATCTTGTTTGTATGTGCCTCGGAAACCCTGCGTATGCTCAGAAAAGCACAGGAGGCCATTTTAAGTGAACGCGCATACCAAGAAACACTCGAAACGAAGGTGCTTTAAAGCTACGACGAGGTAAGCAGGTTTCTCGTATTTCGGCTCTCACCTCATTTGGATCGAGATGCTTGTTTCTCGACGAGACTCAAGATAAACGAGAGCTCTCGTTTCAGCCCTAGGCTGGGTTGGTAGTGCCTCCCTTCGGGAGGGCAGGGTGCCTGATTGCCTGAAAGAGGCTGTGGTTAGGCCCCTGCTCAAGAAACCATCTCTTGACGCTGATGCTCCTGCCAGTTATCGGCCGGTCTCTAACCTTCCCTTTTTAGGGAGGGTTATTGAATGGGTTTGGCACGGCAGCTCCAGGAGCATCTGGACCACACCGGTTTCCTTGAACCCTTTCAGTCTGTTTTTCGGCCTGGGTATGGTACAGAGACTGCACTGGTGGCCTTGGTTGATGATCTCCGTCTGGCATTGGACCAGGGTCATCAGACCTTACTGGTCCTGCTAGACCTTTCGGCTGCATTCAACACAGTCGATTATGAGATGTTGGTGACTCACCTGCGGGACCATTGACGGAATGGTCTTGGACTGGTTTAGTTCATTCCTGGCTGGTAGAACTCACTGGGTGGTCCGGGGAAGTGTACGTCTTCTCCCCGCGACCTCATGTGTGAAGTCCCGCAGGGTGCTTTTCTGTCCCCCCTCTTGTTTAACATCTATATGCAGCCGTTAGGGGAGATCGTGAGTGGTGAGAGGGTTTTAGGGCATGCAGTCTCCTTATTTTCCCAGTGCCTGTCAGCTGTGGGGGCTTGGATGAGGTTGAGCCATCTGCAATTCAATCCTGACAAGATGGAGGTGATGTTAGTGGGCGAGGGCTTGGGGGTGGTTGAATCTTCGCTTGTTGGGGGGGGTGTCGCCCTTTCATGGTCTCTCAGGTGCAGAGTCTGGGTGTGCTCCTCGATTCATGGCTCAGCTTGGAATCTCAGGTTGTGACCGTGGCGGGGAGTGCATTTCAACAGTTACATCTTGTCCAGCGGCTTCGGCTGTATCTCTCAGACTCTGATCTCACCACTGTCATCCATGCTTTCATCACCTCGAGGCTGGATTACTGCAACACGCTCTACATGGGGCTGCCCGAGAAGTTGGTCCTAAGGCTGTAGCTGGTGCAGAATGCCACAGCCCATCTCCTTACGGGGGTGGGCCGCAGGAAGCACATCACACCTGTGCTCCGGTGTGGTGCACTGGCTGCCTATAAAGTACCGGGCCAGGTTCAAGGTGCTGGTTTAGATCTTTAAAGCCCTTCACGGCCTGGGCCCTACTTATCTGCGGGACCGCCTCACTCCCCATGTGCCCATGCGACCTCTGAGATCATCCGTGGGAGTCTTTTTGGAGGTTCCCCGGGCGAGGTAGGTGGCCACCGATGTTAGATCTTTTTCGGTGGCTGCCCCTGTGCTGTGGAATTTGCTCCCGGAGGAGGCTCGGTTGGCCCCCACTCTCCTGTCATTTCGACGTTTATGTAAGACCTGGCTGTTCTGCCAAGCCTTCAGCGAGGGGTAGGTGTAGGGTGAGTGGGGTTGGGGAAAAGAGAGATTTTTCCCTGCATATAGGAATTTTAACTTTTTAAGTCGTTTTATTGTTGTTCACCACCCCGGGCTGCCCTGTGGGCAAGAGGGGAGGGATAAAAATATTTTATAAATAAATGAAGTAAAAAAAATAAACAGGAAATTTTTAACCTGTGAATTTTCCTTCTCCTTCCTCTCAGGACAGATGGTCTTGACTGATGGGGTGTGTCCCTCCTTCCTCCGGATAGGCAGGATCAACTTGATTGACAGCCTCATCCACTGGGAGGGGCACAGCCCACCATGAAGCCCAGGATGAGACCGCCAAAGCTGCTAGGTAACTAAACAACTTACTGAATAAAGCTTTAACTTTAAGAGGAAAAAACAGCAACAACTGTAAACTCTTGAGTCCTATACCACCCAGATGCCAAGGATCAAGGAGTAAATTGGACCCTAACCACCCCTTAAGAAGGGAATAACCTCAGGAGATACACAGAACTGTACTGGGGCAGAGCCTCTCATCATTTCTTGTGCCTGGAATCCCACAGTGGGCGGGATTAAGACCATCTGTCCTGAGAGGAACGAGAAGGAAAATTCACAGCTAAGAAATTTCCTGTTCTCCCCTTCCTCACAGGACAGATGGTCTTGAATGATGGGACCTCCCCAAGCAGAACCTCTCAGGGAGGGTGGATTCCCACCAGTCAGAACAAACGCCCTGACCCTCTCCGGGAGTCCAGGTGCTAATTGAGCAGGATGCTCTGGAGGACTCTCCGCCCAAAGGCCGCCTCAGCTGAGACCAAGGACATGAGTCGGTAGTGACAGGCAAAGGTATGCACCGATGCCCACGTGGCTGCTCTACAAATCTCTTCCAGAGAAGCCCTTCCCAGTAATGCGGCATTGGTCGCTGCGCTCCTAACTGAATGAGCTACTATAGTGGGACGGAAATACCCTCGCCCTGTATGTTTCCGAGATACAAGACTTTAGCCAGAAAGCTAGGGATGACTTGCTCACCCTTTTCCCCTTATTTCTTTTGCCGAAGTTTACAAACAGGGTCGAATCTACTCTAAATGGGCGGGTCCTATTGATGTAAACTTTGACAGCCCGTCTGACATTGAGGGTGTGCCATGTTTTTTCATTCCCATGTTGGGGATTAGGGCAGAAGAACAGTAACTCTAGTTCTTGCTCCCTATGGAAACTTGAGTTTGCCTTCGGACGGAATGATGGGTCCGGGCGTAAGACCAGATTATCCACGTGAAAAATACAAAGCTCTGGATTGGTCGATAGAGCCCCCAGCTCTGAAACTCTTCGAGCCGAGGTAACTGCCACCAGAAAAAGGGTCTTAAAAGGACAGGAGTTGGAGCGAGGCCTTCCACAGAGGCTCAAACGGCAGTTTAGTTAGCGCATTCAGCACAATATTCAGTCTCCAAGGCGGAAATCTGTGACATACAGGAGGGGAGAGGGCCTCGACTGCCTTGATGAATCTCCTGGCGATCGCATGAGTTGAGATCGGTGGAAGACCTGTGCATCCTATAATTGTGGATAAGGTGGATAGTTGTCTCTTGATGGTATTTGCCTTCAGACCCCTTTCAAGACCCTCCTGGAGGAACAGGAGGACTTCCATATGTCCCGCCTCTATGGGATGAAGTTGACGTTGAGTGCACCACTGATCAAATCTTTCCATGTTCTATCATATATCTTGTTGGTAGATTCTCTTCTGGACGAAAGCAAGGTCTCCATTAGCGATCCAGAGTACCCCCTAGAGGCTAGTTGTCTCCTTTCAGCATCCAAGCCATGGGAGCTAACCTTCCTACGTCTGGATGTAGCAGGGGTCCTTGTGACAGTAGGTCCGTCCATATCGGGAGTCTGAGAGGCCAATAAGGAGCTACCAGGATGACCCGAGCCCTCCGGCGTCTGACCTTCTGGAGCACGCATTGAAGTATCGGGACAGGTGGAAAGGCGTACAGTAGCCCCTTCGGCCAACTGATCGATAGAGCATCTATTCCTACTGCTCCTGATTCCCTGCGTCTTGATAGGAAAAGTGGAGTTTTGGCATTGCTTGGGGATGCAAACAGATCCATCACTGGTTCTCCAAAGGTTCTCTTGATGAGGGTGAAGGCTCTCTTGGAGATGGACCACTCTCCCGGAGATGGACCACTCTCCCGAGTCTGTCTTCTGCCGGCTCAGCCAATCTGCCATGGAATTGTCCTTCCCGGTGAAATGAACGGCCCTTATGGAGCTCAGTCTGCTTTCCGTCCAACTGAACAGCAAAGTCGCCTCCTCCTGGAGTGACCTGGATCGTGACCCCCCCCTTGGTGATTGATGAAGGCCATGGCCGTGGTGCTGTCCGTCTGTATCAGTAGGTGTAGGCCCATGATGTGCTCTGAAAAGTGTAGAAGCGCTAGTTGCGTCGCTCTCAGCTCCAACCTGTTTATGTGCTAGTGTCTTTCTTCTTCTGACCACGTGCCCTGTGCCGTCTCAGACTTGCAATGCGCCCCCCATTTAGTTGCTCCCATCCGTCGTTATGACTGTCCTCTCCAGGTCTCTCATGAGTAGATCCCTCTCCAGGCGTCCCGGCTGGTACCACCGGTTGAGCTGTTCCTTCAGGTTGCTGGATACTCTGATGAGGAGATGGGCATTGTGGGCTATCTTTTCTTGATACGGGCGCAGAAACCATTGCAGCGGTCAAAGGTGTAGTCTGGCGCACCCTACAGTTTCTAAGCATGAGACCATGCTCCCCAGAACCTGAGCAAGGAACATGAGGTCTGTCTCTGGTTCTCTTCTGAGACGAGCCAAGAGTGCCCGCATTTTGTCCGCGGTCTCTTGCGAGAGGAAGACCCGATCCTGAAGGGTGTCTAATTGAACTTCTAGGTGTAGAATGGACGTAGCTGGCAACAGACAACTCTTCTCTCTGTTTATCAGGAAGCCGTGGTCTTCCAGGCATTCGATGATTCGACGTAGATCGCTCAGGCTCCTCTCTCTGGATGGGGATCTCACCAGTATGTCACTGAGGTACACGTAAATGTGCATCCCCTGCTATCTCAGATGTGCTACCAGCACCGCCAACATCTTCTCAGGGATGAGGACAGGCCGAAGGGTAAGGCTCTGAACTGGAGATGATGGTTGCCAACAGCGAAACTTAGATATTGGCGACAAGCCGGGTGGATGGGAATATGGAGGTAAGCTTCCCTGAGATTGATTGAGGCTAAAAAGTCGCCTGGCTGAAGTGCTGCTGTGATGGATCTCAGCGTCTCCATTCTGAATTTCAGGTACCTGACCCTCTTGTTGAGGGATTTGAGGTTGAGGATAGCACGCGTATCACCAGACTTTTTTGGTACCATGAAGAAGATGGAGTATACGCCCAAGTGTCTCTGAGGGAATGGTACCTCTTCTATGGCCTGTATATCCAGCAGGTCTTGGATTGCCTTTTGCGTCCTGTCTGCCTTTGTCTGGTCCCTTGAGGGAGGTGATGGGAGGAAACGGTCTCTTGGTGGAAGGTCGAATTCCATCAACTGGCCCTTGGTAACTGTCTTGAGCACCCACCGGTCTGATGTCGTGTGTCGCCATCGATCCGCAAAGCGTTGGAGCCTCCCCCCTATGACCCCCTTTGAGAACAGAGGCAGCGGCCTCCTGTCACACCGAGGGTTTAGATTGTTTCACGTTTGTGGACTGCTGTCTCTTGGGCTGGAACTCATCTCCGGCTCTTCTGCATTGTTGCCATCTAGGTTTCCCTGGGCAAAAATCCTTCTTCCAGTTACCTCTGTGGTTTCTCGTCGAGGTCCTGGGACGAAAGGAAGCCTTGGTCGCCACTTTCTCCGGTATCAGTAGCAACGCCTTCTTTTCTGGTTTCAGTGGTCAGGACGTTGGTTGCCACTGCTCTAGTATTTAACTGGATAGCTTTCAGGGTGGCATCTGTTGAGAAAGCCACAGCTAGGGCCAGCTTTTTGAAGCTGTCTTTCAATTTCTTCCTCTTCACTTTGTGTGCCAGGTCACTGGCCCATAGAAAAGCTGCCCTGCTGAAGCTAGACATGAAGGCCGTGGTTTTAAGGGCTAGTGAGGAGGCTTCAAAGTTCTTTCTTAGGGCAATCTCTATATTTCTGTCTAGGGGGTCGTTGGAGAACCCATCCCCCTCTGACAGGAGAGCGGCCATGTTGGAGAGATTCGCCACCCCCGCATCCACCTTAGGAAGGAAGATGAGTTCCTCCTGTGCGAGCAGGACCATGTAAAACTTGTTAATAAACTTGTGTGGTCCCTTAAATCTGGCCAGGTGCTCCCATTCTCACCTTATAGTGTCTACATAAAACTTGGTCAGGGGGAGCTCTGAGGTGGATGTGGCCCCTCTAGGAAAAGCCCTCTTATTTTCAGCAGGAACTGTCTGTGGCTCGACTGGGGGCACTGGGGAAGAAATTGTTAACTCTGATGTCACCTTAGCTTGGAGTTTGGTGAACTGCTCTGCCTCGAACAGGCTTTCCCCCGCCGATTCCTCCCCCACCTCCCCTGTCTCCGAGGGAAGGTCCGAGAGTTCTCCATCCTTCCTGACCCGTTGGGGGGTGGCTGATGAAGAGGAGGGAGAGTTGTGCCTAGGCAGATCTTGCTCTGCTCCCTTTGGCCTGCTTTACCCTTTTGGGGCATGAGGGTTTGGAACGCTTCTTCCCTCCCCACCGTGGCCTGTTCGGCGCCTGTGGGGTGAGGGGGAGGAGGAGGGCGAGGAACTGTGCCTCCTGACTCCTCTCCGTCTGTTGCCCCGGTCATGTCCATGGACTTGGTGGGGGGTGGGAGTTGGAGGATGAGGAGGAACAGGTGCTAGGGGAACTTGATGGGGAGGCTGTTTCTCTCCCCCTCTTCCTGCCTCTCCCTCGCTGTACGTGGGAGCTCCTCACTCTCTCCCCCCTCGGGGGAGTGGATTCTCTTGCGCTTAGGGCCGGCATCCCACCCCCCCTGTGGAGCGGTGAACCGTTGGTGAATCACCCCTGGTTAGGGACTCGAAGAGGCTGGGGGAGTCTACAACTTGGTGGCCCAGCCACACCAGGACCGCCTCCGGAACCTCCGCTGGCTGGCACGGCCTAAACGCCGCCCCCACCCCCATCTCAGACTCACTCAACCCAGGATGTGGGCCTTCGCAGACCACGGGACTCCTCGGAGAGCTGTGGGGGCTCTGCGGCGCTGCCTCCTGCTGCACTGTTCCAGGAGGGAGGGGTGAGCCCACGTTCCAGCGGGACTGATTCCCAGCTCGCGCCGTCATGGCGGAGCGTGGGAAATTGCCAGCGTTCGTTTGTGCTCTCTCTGGGTGCATGGAATCCGGCCCTGCTCTACTCCCCTCAAACCCTCTGGGTCTGAGGGAGAAGTGGCTCCCGGTGTGGCGTCTCCCCCCCCCCCCCTTCTAAGCGGGCCCGTCAGGCTTGAGGAGGTGGGGGGAAAGGGGGAGACATGGGGGAAGGACCCCCCGGTCCCCTGTCGACTGCTCAGCCCTGCCCCCCTTACAGTGGGATAATGGTGAGAGGAGAGAGAGGATAATGGTGAGAGGGTCAAGTCAGATCTGGAATGAGAATACGGAGGCACGAAGCCTGTGTCTTGCTCTGCCTGCTTTCTGCTTCTTGTCACATACCCTTTATACTGGTAGGCACAACTAGAAACCAGTCAAGAGGGTGGGGATCTCCATCAGGCTATCCAGGCAGTGGACCCTTTAGGGCCAAGGACCTGATTCTGGCCATAATGGTGATGCTGCGGCGCCAGCCACCCCTTCAGAGACCCAAGGGTACTAGTTCTAACATGGGTCCTGATGGCTCTGCAGTCTTGGACTGCTCATGGAGCCTTTGTTGCACCTGAAACATCAGGTTCTGGCAGCGGCCAGGAGCACTTTCCACCAACTCTATCTGGTGAGGAGGCTATGACTTTTTCTATTCAATTTAGACTTGGTCACCATCATCCATGCTTTTGTAACCTTGAGGCTAGATTACTGCAATATGCTCTGTGTGAGGCTGCTCTTGAAGATTTTTTTGGAGACTGCAGCTGCTGCATAATGTGTCCACCTACCTTCTCACACAAGTGGGTCTCCAGACCAGTGTTCCAAAGTCTGTACTGGCTGACAATAGTGTTCCAGGCACAATTGAATATACTGGTTTTGACCTATAAAGCCCTCAAAAGCTTGGGCCAAAAACATATCTAAAAGAGCACCTCCCCCCACCGTGCCCTGTGTTCCATCATGCTCCCTTAGGTGAGCCAGGGGTGCCTTCTTGCAAGTACCACCATTGCATCGATCCAGACAATAAAGCCATGAAGAGAGGCATACTTGGCATCTGCCCCACAGCTTTGCAATCCCACTGGTGGTTCATCAAAGCCTAAGCATCTTCAGAAGACAATTTAAGACCTACTTACTTGGCCAGGCTTTTAGCAGGCAGGTTGCTAACTAGCAGTTGGCTACTGACTTTGAGAAGGAAGGAGTGGAGCTCCAGCAGCAGGCCAAGAGCTGGGCAGAGTATTAACTCGGGTCGTGGGAAAAGTCTCACGCCAGTTCTGAGCTCATGGTCAGGAGCTGTTCTGCAGATGATGGGAGCTATACCTTTCAACCCCTGGATTCTGGAATGAGTCAACATCAAGACTCAAAATGCTGAACAATGTTGGACTTCATTTGTATGTGAAACTTTATGCATATTCATTGCCTGACTTTGAAGCTGGGTTGGATTTTTGTTGTTGTTAAAAAAAAGTAAGGGGAAAGGTTCAATATGACTAAAGGGGAAAGGTTCAATATGACTAAAGGGAGAGTTCGTTGCCTCAGAAGCAACAGGTTAATGCCTACCAGCCCCCGGCCCAGCAGCATAATGGAGATGTGCTGGCCCAGCTCTTCTGTTATAGCATAGCATTTCTACCCATAAAGATTCTGGGGGTACAGTTAATTTCATTCAAGGGGTCCTAGTCCTCAAACCTGTTTGCTTAATAGTCCTTCTTTTAACTCACTATCCTCCCTTATGATCTTTTAATTTAAATCTGCTGTCACCCTTTCACAAAAACACAGATTTTGAAACTCCTGTATGCTGGTGGAGACGTGAAGCCCATGCCACTCTTGAGCTGTACTTTCTTCCAACAGGAGGGAACAACAGGTCATTGCTAAGAGAGTCAACAAGTGCAAGGTTTTCTGTGATCAGTTCTGAAAAGAATCAGGATGGGTAAGAGGCAAGGATAGGGATAGAAGAGTTGAGGAAGAAGCTGTGACTTGGTGGGATATCCCCTACAGCATCCCTACCTTCTCCTCATAGATCTTCTTAACGCGTGCCACAGCTTGAGCCAGCTGCTCCTTCTCTCCCATGAAGACTATCTCTGTCCTGTTGACACTTGGTGGGGGGATGTTGATACGCGTTCCTGTCTCCTGCATAATTTCACTCACCAGCTTGTTGAAAGGGCCAGCAATAAAGGGGTGGTACACTTTCTCTACCTCCAGCCTCTCCACAGCTCGCTTATCCTAGAAAAGGACAAAGACCATTTACAGAACACTGTGGGAATACATCATGGAAGACCTGGCAAGCAGTCCTTGTTCTGGAAAACCAAGTTTTACAAATCAATCTTACCTCTCTCCAATACTGCCCTCTACACTTCAGTATGCCCTCCACCCAAAGTCCCATATTCATATTCTTTAGCAATGACACACACTATGTTGGAATACTGGCCAAGCCAGACGTCAGGCTTCCTGATTTCCAGATATATGTCCTCTTGCCAACAAAGCATGCATCACCAAAGCAATATCACGTTCCTTGTCCAGAATGACTGCAGCAAGAAAGCTATCTCAGGGGGAGGGGGTGGAGTGACAGTGAATATGAAGGGACCATTGCACTACCTGTTCAGCTGAGATCAGAAGGATCTCATGACGGGCCTTTTCAATCCCCTCTTTGGTGCCAGTGATTTTGATCTGGTTGCTGGAGTCATCCGGGCGGGGTATCTGGATTTTAGTAGCAGTTTTGAGCTCCAGGTCCTGAAGCTTCTCTCCATTCTTGCCTATGACAAAGCGATGATGCTCCTTGGGAATGGCTACTGTTGCTGAAGCCTGCAGCAGAGGAAGTAACATGGAAGTGAGAATACAGATATTCAGAATAGAGATGCATCACTCTCAGCAGCAGTTACATACACCATGAAGAAGCTGTTACACTGTTCAACAAACCCTTGTGGAGCCACAGTGTTGGATGATCCTCTGCTTGAGGAAAGCACACGAGAGTTTCAGCAGTTTCTTACAGAGCGGCATATGTGCAGGACATAAAGCATGCACTTGAGATCCTGTACAAAAGCACGCTGCTCCACCCTTCCCTTTCAGTTTCGGTCTCCCATACCACGTTGAAGTAAAAGTGCAGTAAGAGGGAAAGGAGGGAGGGCATGTGGCTCCACAAGGATCTCTCTCTAAGAACAGTTACAGGCAAGTAATCTGCATTTTTTCTTCGAGTGGAATCTTCACGGAGCCACACTAATGGGTCAGCAGTACAAGTATTAAGATAGACAGTGGGTACTGCATCATTACACCCAACATAAACTACTGGTTAACCTCTCAAACTATGAGACACAATGTCAGAACCACAGATCACATGGGTACCTGTGTTACCAGAGATACACCATAAACCACTGGTATTTGCAAGCAGAGATATATATTTATTTAGTTACGAAGCCAAATTACACAAACTAACACGTGTATACAACACTGAGGGAAGTGAAATGGTCTATATAATGAACCCCCACCAAAACTATATCGGTGTGTGTTTTTTTTAAAACAATATTTCTGGCAAACTAATTGCTAATTCACGAGTGCCTCATAAAGGTTTCTGGCAACAGTACAGCTGCATTCTAGACATACTTTTAGATTACATGCATTCACGTTCAAATACTGGGGTGCTTGTACAAGTGAGGTCAGATTACCATGAACCATGCTCCAAAATCCTTTACTAGAACACCCAGCTAGGAAAAAGACAGAAAGAGAACGAGAACGAACACGAACACGAACACGAACACACGAACACACACCCCTTGTAGTATTTTACTTAATAAAAGACCAGATCAAAAATACATATATCATTTGATTTTAGTTGATCCAGAACACTTGTATACGAACACACACAGAAATAGCAATGAACACATTCACACAGTAAACAGACACATTCATACAGATATTTTGCTTTTAAGCAGTTTATAAGAAACTTTGGTCAAGCAGAGTAAAGAAGCTAGCAGCCATCCATATTGACTTGGCATCCAAAGCGAGAGTACACTGGGTATGAGGGAGTAGCTATGGATTCAGGCCAGGGGTTTTACCCTGTCAAAGATAAGAAGGGCGAAGAAGATTAAGGAGGTGCCATAGGTGGGCTGACTTCCCACCTCAGGATGCCAAAAAAGATGGACCAAGCCTGGATTGGTCAAGTCTAGCCAGGTGATGCGGCCCAAAAATCACGCTTTGGGATGCCAAAAAAGGGAGGGCCTGGACTCAGGGCCGACCCCAGGCATGTGCCACATGTGCGGACGCACATGGCCCTGCCGCCAGCTGGGGCAGGGCCCCGCACTTGCCTGGCTGGGCAGCAGGTTGCAGCCAGCTTCTCCCCCAGAAAGTGATTCTTCCGGACACTGGATCAGCTGGGAGATAAGGCTGTTTACAAACAGCTCCTCCCCACGTACTGATCAGAAGGTTGCTACCTTGTAAAGAAGGGTCTTCGAGATGGCTCCCAACATTCTCACAACTGGGTTGTGCGCNGACACACTCCATTTGTTTTATAGTAAGTTGCCCTCCTAAGAACCGTACTCCTTCACCCTCCCTACAACATACACATTTGCAAATGTAAGTACACTTGTTAAAATCCCAGTTCTCCATACCGGCTTGGACAAATCAAGAACTTCCCAGTACTCAGGAATGTCTTGATTGAGATTATTCTTGTTTTACCAATAAATTTGCTTACCAGGATCCCATCATACCCTTTACCGCTTTGTCGTAAAGTTCCAATTCTGATGTAATACTGATGTCAACTGTCACTGCATTCCATTAATCCTTTTTTGGTCAACAATCTGGGAGGAAACAACTCTTGATTGGCAAGGCAACCAATTCTGTTTGCTTGGGGCCAATTCAGAGTTGAGTGCATGGAATAATTCCGATTTGTTTCCAGGGGCCAATGGCCATTGAAGTGCCATTTCCCCCCTCTTTTGCTGGTGATTTTGTGGTAGCTGCTAGGAGGACACGTAAGTCTTCTATTTTTGTGGTTTATAGGAGGGGGGGGATATAAATTTGCAGGAGGGGGCGGGATATAAATTTGAAAAAATAAATAAATAAAATAATAATATGGGACTTCTACACAGTATTTCTAGGTTTCTCAAATTCTCACATTTTGCTAATATAATCATGGGCATGGCTTCCCCCCCCTCCCCCTTTTCCATTGGAAAGGATGTCTGGGAACTGCAGATTGGTGGCATCTGGTATGGATTGGGCTGCCCAATTCACAATCTTTCTCCATGGATCTATTCTCTCCCTCTATTTCTCTTTAGTTGGGGCAGCCAGCATTTGGAGCCATGGGTAGCATGGCATGGACAGTGATTCGTAATCCTCTGGCCTCAGAGCAATGCTACACCTTGACTGCACCCTGGTTTGGGGTTATCTGCTCCTTTTCCTTGAATCTCTTGATATATTTCTCTCTAGGCAAAGCAGACTAAGTTTGGGGATGAGGGATATAGGGGTGACAGCCATGACCACTGTCTGCTGAGGTGACAGCAGCAGTTGGGGTGAGCCAGAAAAACAGATGCTAAAAGCGGGCCATGAAAAATATTGCACAAGGGTTACAACTTCCAGTTAAAGACAAAACTTAGCAACACAAAGAGGGTGGTTCCTGCTGGTACTAAACAACAACATAATAAACAATCAAAATTTGACAGGTCAGCTTGCTCTGAAATAAACACATAAAAACAAAATCTCCCCAATCAGTGCCAGTAGATAACAGAAATATTTCTGGGTGTCTCACCCAACGGTGTTGCTAATTCACGAGTGCCTCATAAAGGTTTCTGGCAACAGTACAGCTGCATTCTAGACATACTTTTAGATTACATGCATTCACGTTCAAATACTGGGGTGCTTGTACAAGTGAGGTCAGATTACCATGAACCATGCTCCAAAATCCTTTACTAGAACACCCAGCTAGGAAAAAGACAGAAAGAGAACGAGAACGAACACGAACACGAACACGAACACACGAACACACACCCCTTGTAGTATTTTACTTAATAAAAGACCAGATCAAAAATACATATATCATTTGATTTTAGTTGATCCAGAACACTTGTATACGAACACACACAGAAATAGCAATGAACACATTCACACAGTAAACAGACACATTCATACAGATATTTTGCTTTTAAGCAGTTTATAAGAAACTTTGGTCAAGCAGAGTAAAGAAGCTAGCAGCCATCCATATTGACTTGGCATCCAAAGCGAGAGTACACTGGGTATGAGGGAGTAGCTATGGATTCAGGCCAGGGGTTTTACCCTGTCAAAGATAAGAAGGGCGAAGAAGATTAAGGAGGTGCCATAGGTGGGCTGACTTCCCACCTCAGGATGCCAAAAAAGATGGACCAAGCCTGGATTGGTCAAGTCTAGCCAGGTGATGCGGCCCAAAAATCACGCTTTGGGATGCCAAAAAAGGGAGGGCCTGGACTCAGGGCCGACCCCAGGCATGTGCCACATGTGCGGACGCACATGGCCCTGCCGCCAGCTGGGGCAGGGCCCCGCACTTGCCTGGCTGGGCAGCAGGTTGCAGCCAGCTTCTCCCCCAGAAAGTGATTCTTCCGGACACTGGATCAGCTGGGAGATAAGGCTGTTTACAAACAGCTCCTCCCCACGTACTGATCAGAAGGTTGCTACCTTGTAAAGAAGGGTCTTCGAGATGGCTCCCAACATTCTCACAACTGGGTTGTGCGCGCTCACCCTGTTCAAATAATAGACCACATGATGGTCTTGAGCTCCTCTGGTATAAAAAGAACCCTCCCCCTCTGAATGACAGTTCCTTTCAACCCTTTCTAGAAATATAAGAAAAGAATTCCATGCGGGGCTGGAAGGGTGGGTGTTGTGAGAATGTTCGGAGCCATCTCAAAGAACCTTGTTTGCAAGGTAGCAACCTTCTGTTCTTCTTCGAGTGGCTCCTCACATGATATTTTTACATGACTCCGCCGGGTGGGGAGTCCGTGGGCGCGCCAGTGCATGGATGGGGCATGCACACAGCTGCACACACATCCCCACTCACCCACCACTCATCCACACCCACATAGTAACCACCATTTCCCCCGGTTGCTCTGTGCGTGGGGATGAGTGGGGGGGTGAGTGGGGATGCGTGTTAGGCGAGCGCGCACGCACCCCCACTCACCATGGGCGCGTGCACCACGTCATTCACATGGGGTTCCCCCACCCATGAACACACAGAAATCTGCGTGTTTACGGCTGGGAGGAGAGACCCGTGTAAAAAGGGCCACATTCTCACAACTGTCTTACTTATACTATCTTAGGTAGGAATTTAGGATGTAAAGCAATATCTATTCTGTCTTGGAAAATAAATCTGCAAATATGGTTCTGAGATTATTATGGCTGCTATTTCACTAACTCTTCTTAATGAAGTTATTGCTAACAGGAATACTGTCTTTAAACCCGCACCCCATAACCAGTTCATTTGCACCCCCATATAATCAATTCACGCTGCCCCGTGGGCACAAATTAAATGGTTATGGGTGGGGGCAGCGTGAATAGATTATATGGGGGCGGGGGCAGAAATGAACTGGTTATGGGGTGGGGGCAGCATGAACTGATTATGGGGGCACAACTGAACTGGTTATATGTCTCTTTTCATGGCATAATGCGCTTAATAAGCTAGCTGCATTTTGGGTGTCTTGTGTGTGTGATAGCAGCACCTCTGGACTGGTCACACCGCATGCGTGCACAAGGCACAGGCGGCACTGGCAGCAAGAAGCAACAGGCCCTGGAGGCCAGACTGGCTAAGCTCACCCCCTGGCCCCTCCTCCAGTAAGGCAGTGGACGCAGTCAGTCTCTCTGTGCCTGTGTCACTGCCCGCTTGGCTGCCCCTGCAGTGGAACCACTCCTGGGGAGTGGTGGTAGACACTCGGCTGGGGAGGGGGGGAAGCATTAGGAGGCCATGCTTCTCCATGGTTGCTCGGAGAGGTGGAGAATGGGAATCCTTCCTGTCCAGAGGGAGTAAGTTTTATGTAAATGTATACATTTGCATAATTAGGTGGTGCCTAATTATGCAAATTAGGCCCCGCACCAAGACTTCGCACATGGCTTCACAAACCCTGGGGCCGGCCCTGCCTGGACTAGATTGGTCAGTAACAGTCAGGTGGTCAAACAGGCTGAAACAACTAAGGGGTATCAAAAAGCATGACAAAGATGTGGCAGCTGACTACCCCTCAGCTCCACTGCCCGCTAGCCACATGCACCAGCATCAAGGGACTCAGACAGTGAACTGGATTGGTGAGACACTCATTCTTAGGGCATTTTGCTTGCCTATTGTTCCATTAATACTGCTTGCTATCCTATCAATAAATGTTGCATACATATTAAATGCAGGTGTGGCCCTTGTTGGGTGGTATGTACTTGAAAGATCCCGCGCAGCACTGAAGCCACTGAAAGCCAGTTGGGCAAAGGGGGTTTGCCCCTAAGTGGCGCTGCAACAGCAGATGACTAGGTGACAATGTCAAGCATGTTTGGGGATTACATATGGTTGGGTGGGAAGCATGGTCGTTTTCTCAAGGAGGAATATGGTAAACTAATAGACAAAAACCCAGCAGTAAAACGTGGTAGCCAGCAAACAGTACGTTAACCGTAAACGGTATACAGTACGTGGGTAAACAGAGATGGTTATCTGAGTATCGAGAAATCACATCTGTGTCATGAAACAGCTGAGAAATCAATTCCATTTCTTGATATCGAGAATTTTTACACTAGTAGCATCTTAGCTGTTCATTTCAGCTCTAGTGAGCAATAGTAGATAGATGGTATACAGGGTATCGTACAGTGTATCCGGAGAATATAGCGTGCCATGCTACCAGTATGGAGGGAGAACCATAGCAGTATCTGTCTACAGAAGGAAGAATGGAACAGAACGAGAAACTCCTGCATGTGCCTGACTACTGTATACCTTCTAGAAGAGACGGTCCAGTCAAGACATGAGCAGCAATTGCGTGTGATGGAAACCTGCTAACCTCACAAGTCTCCATCTAGAGGTTTCCTGTATTTGCTGCCACCACCTGGGAATAATTTACTCTGTAGCCAGATGTATCAGTTCAGTAACTGAGTGCCCCAGGATCTTTTCACCCAAGCTAGTTTGTTTCCAATTTAGTTTAGATCTTTTCCTCTTGTTGAATGTTACTGTTACAAAGGTAGCATAGGTGTGGCTAAAGTGCCAGACACACACCACAATCCTTCTTATTTAAACAGAAGGTAAGTTTATTTCAAAGTTATTAAACAAAAATATAAAAAGCAACTAACCGAGTATTTTCTGTGAAACTGGGATGTGAATCCTAGTGAGGACAAGTACTGGGCAGATCCTTAGGCTTAAAAGGTTTAACTTACTCTTCAGATAACCCAGCAGGCAGGTACATCATTATAAATTACAGTTTATTATTTCGGTCTGTTTTCAGCCAGATGAAGATTACTCGAGGCTCCTGATCTTCATCCCCTCACTTTTTAAATGTCTCCCTGTCTTTTCTTATCCCAGGTTAACAGGCTTCTCCAACTGTCCCTTCCCACCTAACGTTTCATCCACTCCTTTAACATCATTGGTTCGGCCCTGGTCCCCTGATGACATCAGCAAGTCCTATACCCATTCTAAGTCACTTTAACACTTTAACCACCATTACTTAATATTACTACTTATGCGTACAACATTTTGCCACTTATCTCTCCTCTTCTCTTAAAGCGTAAAGCTATCCTTTTCAGCGGTTAGCTTGAAGCACTCCAAAACATTGATGTAATAATCATACCAAGACAAACGCAATGCCTGTCACAACACATCAACAACTCTCAACTCTGTACAGTAACTGCTATTTGCAATTTCTTGTTTATCTGCAAGAGAAACATGGCCCTTTTCACACAGACACTTCAACACTGATAAAATGGGTGTTACATTTTATTATACATGTTGCACGGCTGCAGGTGTGCTCCATGGGTGCCCTGCAACATGTATAATAAAATGTAACACCCATTTTGTCAGTGTTAAAGTGTCTGTGTGAAAAGGGCCATATTAGGTAAGTTCAGATGATCTACTCATTCTAGATAAGGCATCAGCGATTACGTTCTGACTCCCTGCTAGGCATTATACTTCCATATTTAACTCCTGTAATTTCCAACTCCATCTCTGACGTTTCATGTTTGAGTATCTCATAGTTTGGAGCCACTGCAGGGGGAAATCATCAGTTAAAACTGTGAAGGTCTGACCTCATACATAAGGTCTTAACTTAATCCAGTGCCCACAAAACACTCCTTTTGAATGTTGGACAAATTCTTCTCCTTGGTGTTAAGTTTTCTGCTTAATTATGCCAATGTTTCATCCCTTCATGTTCTTGTAATACATCACCTAACCCCGTGTCTGAGGCACCAGTGACAGCAAAAAATGTGTCTTAACTCAGGGGTCTAAAGGACTGGTTTTGAAATCAGAGCCTTCTTCAGCTGGTCAAAAGCAAATTGACATTCTGGAGTCCAATTCTCTCAATCCAACATTTTATCAGAGTAACTGCATCGGGGAACAAATCGGCAATAATATTTTATTTATTTATAATTTATATTCCACCCCTCCTGCCCTGGGGCGGCAAACAACATTCAATAAAAACAGTACAAAAAATTTAAAACAATTTAGGAATACAATAAGTGGGGGAAATCCCCAGCCCACCCCTACCCCTCGCCAAAAGCCTGACGGAACAGCCAGTCTATCCTGCTAAACCCAAAAAAGACCTATGCTGCTTCTTGGTTTTAGGGGGTTCCCAGTTTCTTATGGCTCATCCCACATTGGTATGATTAATCTACTTCCCACTTTGTGTCTCAGATACACCACTTTGGAAAGGGCAAATTGACACTTGCTTGGCTTAATATAGCAAGACCCACCTTTTGTATAGCACTCAACATCACCCTTAAATGGTTCACATGAGCATACACATCCCTGCTAAGGATGGCAATATCATCCACATAAGCTATTGCAAACATTCCTAGCCCATTTACCAGCCTTTGAAAGGAAGCTGGAGAATTATGGAGGCCAAAAAGCAACACCATAAACTCGTATAAACCATCAGGAATTGCAAAAGCCGATTTGACTCGGGCATCCTCATCCAAGGTCATTTGCAAAAATCCCTTGCACAAATTTATGGTGGATCTCTTAGGTTGATCCGTCCTTGGAGATTAATGGATCCAAATCATCATCATCATCATCACCATCTTTACTTTTGTACCCCGCACTCTCCTGCCACAGAAAGCTCGAGGTGGCTTCCAACACACAAAGATATACAAAAAGAAAAACATAGGTTCACAAGGACCAACAATCCCAATCACAAAATTATCACTTAGTTTACAATTATAATAAAACCAAATGAATTCAACAATCATCATTTATCCTTCCTTTTCCCACCCTGCTGCCACCAGGGGAGAACCCTCTAACCCCCATATTTCTTGCTCTCACAAAAAAAACCCTGTGTCTCTTACAACCATCACAAAGCATTTAATACGTAACAACCTCCCATTAGTTCATACTATCCCATTATTATAGCACACAGAAATCCCCCCACAGATCTTCACTAACAATTCAGTAACTAAATTTCCAATACTTTCACCTCCTCTCCCCCCTCTCACTTCCACCAGGAGGTAGGAGAGCCCCCTTCTCCCCTCCCACACCCAACACTCCCCATGG
The DNA here is from genome assembly GCA_003113815.1 of Sphenodon punctatus. NCBI lineage: Eukaryota > Metazoa > Chordata > Lepidosauria > Sphenodontia > Sphenodontidae > Sphenodon > Sphenodon punctatus. The sequence continues at coordinate 282,704 of QEPC01012199.1, read as the reverse complement.
GGAACACAATCCCCGATGAATTAATTCACCTTGCCACCAGACATCAATATTAGCCTGCCTTCCTGGCCTCGGCCGTCAGTCCCAGCCGAAGCTGCCGGCACAGCCAGCGGCCGGTTCTGACTCTTGAGCTGGCGGCCCGGAAGCTGCTTTTCCAAGTCCCCGCCCCCTTGGAGGCACGGCAGCGGCAGTAGCCCGCCCCAACTGCTGGACACACTGCCTTGATCTCCCTCCGGGGAAATTGACCACACACCCCTACATAGAGTCTCAAGGGGGAGGGAGGGGGGGCTGGCCACAGTCTCTGCTCCCCTCCATGTCCAACAGCTCTCCACACCTCACGTCCAATTGTTTTCCAAATTTCTCGGGGGGATTTACCTACTGGTCTTCGCAGCTACTCTGTAGATGGCCTGGTTGCTTTGTGGAATGACATCTTAACCACATGGACACGGTTGCACCCAGATGTCTACTCTCTCAATTGTGGCGGGAGGCGGCTAAAGTGGGAGGGTAGGCGATTAGAGAGCAGGTGGTACTCGGCTCATGATGAAGCTGACGGATTGCAGCATAGATCGTTTTTAGAGGACTATGATGTGGCTAGGATACCAGCAAAAAAAGCTTTATTCCCTGCTATCATAGCATCTGCAGTCTCGTCCAGCGGAGCTGTTCTGGGTGGTGAGGGGTCTGGTTATTCCGGTCTGTCTCTGCCCAGAAATGGAGTCATCTAACGCCTGCTGCAACATTTTTATTAATTACTTCGCAGATAAAAATTGCTCGTATTCACCACGATGCAAGTGTTGCCATCTTGCCTGCAGAATTAGAGTATGATGTTATGGATGACCAGTTTTGTCCTATCTGAATCAGTTTCAATCGGTATCACTCACCTCTGTGCGGGAGGTGCCTGGGGCAGTGAGGGTGACCAATTGTGAACTATATCCTGACCTATCCTGACTGGTGAAAGCTAGCCAGGAGATGCTGGGGTCATTGCTGGCTGGGGTTATCAATGTCTCCCTTTGGGAGGATAGGGTGCTAGACGTTCTTAAAACTACAGTTTTTTGGCCCCTGTTTAAGAAGACATGTTTGGACGCTGAGTCCCTGGCCAGCTGTTGGCCTCACTCTAACATTCACTTTTTACAAAAGGCTATTGAAGGGGTGGTTGCCCAACAGCCCCGGTTTCATCTCAATATCATCGGATTCCTGGACCTATTCCAGTTCGGCTTTTGCTCTGGGTATGGCACAGAGACTGCACTTGTGGCCTTGGTCGATGACCCACACCTGGAGATTGACAAGGGGAATTCTGCCTTGTTGATCCCATTAGATCTTTTGGCAGCCTTTGATACAGTTGATCATGAGGCATTGTTAATACGACTGTGGGACCTGGCAGGGGAGCGTGGGACTGCTCGAGTGGTTCTGCTCCTTCCTGTTGTGGAGGTCCCAGAGAGTGGTGATGGGTGATTGTTCATCATCCTCTCGGGACCTCCCCTCAGGGTTCCATTCCATCTCCCCTCTTGTTCAAGGTGTATCTGAGGCTGCTGAGGTCATTTCGAAGTTTGGGGTGAAATGCCATCAGTATGCTGATGACACCCAGCTTGAACTCTCTTTTTCATCTGACCCAGGCCCTGCAGTCTTGGTGCTTACCTGTTGCCTGGATGCTATTGGGGACTGGATGAGGATGAGCCCATTGAAGCTGAATCCAGACAAGACTGAGGTGATGATGGTTGGCTGGCTTTGTGGCCTAGAGGGGATTGGGATGACACTTATTGAAGAAGACTGGCCCCCTCTGATCAATCAGGTTCGCAGATCTGGAGTACTTCTGGACTCCTTGATGCACCTGGATTGTCAGGGTTGGGCAGTGGCCCAGGGCAGTATCGAATAGTACTTCCAGTCATTCAGGTCAAAATCTGAAGTTCTGAGTAATCAGCCCAAGTACTCGGTGGCCCTTTGGGGCGGTTTCTGAAGTTTCGTTATTTGGACTCAGAATTCCGAACTTCGGAAAACTTTGGAACAAGTCGGTGCCTCAGCAGGTGTTGCCACGTGCAGCAGCAACAGCAGTTTAATTGTCTAGCCAATCAGGGTGCATAACACCACATGCACCCCTCCCCCCCCCCATATTAACCAGAAGGCTAGAGAGTATTCCCCCAGTGTCCCAGCTGGTCACATCTTGACAAAGTTCTTGAACCCACAGACAAAGCACTACCCATAAAAGCAGGCTAGCAAGAGTGGGACAATCGCTCCAGAAGACAACCCAAGTGCAACTGTGTGCAGTAATAAATAAATAAACCCACCCACAGTAGGTGGGCCATGCTGTTGGTACATATCAGCAGGGAATGCATTCACTTTAAATATTTTGCCAACGAGGCAATGCACAAAAATGCAGGCTAGCAAGAATGGGACATTCACTCAAGAAGAATACAACCACCCCACAGAACAGCGTGCAACTGCATGGAGAAATAAATCCCACCAAAAGTCCGCAAGCCCAGCAGTCACAAAATTAAGAAACCAGACATTCACACACACCCCAGGGGGCACCCTCGTAGCATGGCATTGTGGCAGTGGTAACTTAAACAGACCAGGCAAAGGACAGTGGAGCCAGGCAGAGAGATCCCAGTCTGGCCTCATGGTGCCAAGTGTCAACCAAGCAGCAGGCAACAATGTGGCACCCAGTTTTTTAAAAACAAAAACAATTGTATGGCATGGTAAAGAGCACATGTATCCCCCATCCCCCAGCATTGGCTCTACAGACAGGACAAACCATACCAGGCCAGGCACCCCCTCCCCATCAGCCGATTACTTACATATCCAGCAACACTGTAGCACAGTCAAATTCACCAAAGAGAATGGACAAAATGGTGGCAGACACTTATTTTCCCCTGCCAGCCAGCCAGCCAATCAAAAACTTGACATCTGACTTGGCCAGCCAATCAAAATTTGCCCTCCGGCTTACAATTATTCAACTGTCCCCTCCCATACCCTCCTCCTACCAAATATGGCACTAAGTGTCATTTCCAGAAGAAGCTCCACTGTCCACCAGTCCCCAATGCATGCAGCAGCAACCTAAGTTTTCCAAAGTACGACCTTGGTCCTCGGAACTTTGGACTTTCCTAACCGAATACGGTAATCTTCGGAAATTTCCAAAGTTTTCTGAACATCAAATTACATCCCTACAGTGGCCAGGAGTGCTTTTCACCAACTCAATCTGGTGAGGAGGCTGTGGCCTTTTCTTTCTGGTTTGGATCTAGTCACTGTCATCCACGCTTTCATCATCTTGACGCTAGATAACTGCAAAACATTCTATGTGGGGATGCCCTTGATAACTGTTCAGAAGCTCTAGCTGGTGCAGAATGCATCAGTTCATCTCCTTTCATGGGAGGGGCACTAGGAGCACATTACACTGGTGCCATATAGTCTGCACGGACTCTTTATAGCTTTCCAGGTACAATTCAAGGTTCTGGTTTTGACCTTTAAGACCCTAAAACCATCTGGGTCCCACATATCCTAGACCTGGCCTGTCTTTCTATGCCCCACTGAGGCCCCTGTGATCAGCCAGGAGCACCTCCCTCTGGGTATCATCTGTTACCCTTGTTTGTACACCAAGGGCTCATAGGGTGGTGCTCTCAGTTGCTGCCCTGATTCTATGGAACTCCTTTCCCCAGGGGGCCTGGTTGAGCCTGAGCATCTTCTGGAAGCGGTGTAAGACTTTCCTGTTTGTAAAGGCATTTAGCGGGCAGGGACAGGAGGTTTGGGGTACGGTTGTGAGCGGGGGTTGGATGTGGGAAATGGGGAGGTGATATTGGGTGAGTTTTGTGGAGGATTGTGGGAGGGCTGGTTTTTTAAATTTTGTATTTTACTGTTTTTAATGGATTGCTTTGTATATGTTTTATAGATATTGTGAGCCATCCTGAGCATTTTTAAGGAAGGGTGGGATAAAAATGTAAGTGAATAATAAAAAATAATAATTATTATTACATTGGCTGGTCCTAGTTGGTCTAGGTTGATCCTATCCTGGGCATAGGATATGCATCTAGCTTTATAATAGCGTTAAGCTTATGACAGTCCACACAAAATCTAATAGAACAGTCAGGTTTTGATACCAAAACTACCAGAGAGGCCCATGGACTTAAAGAGGGCTGTATCCCCAGCTCCAGTATTTCAGTTACCTCCCTTCTAATATCTCTTGCAACCTTCCCATTATACGGTAAGATGATGAACAAATGGGAGGATAAGAACCTACTGGACTTCCGACGGGCATGTAAGACATGGCTGTTCTCCCAGGCCTTCGGGGGGGGAGGAGGTTAATGAGGGTTTTAAACTGTTTAATAGTGTCAATTTTATTCTGGTTTAAAATAATTGTTTTATTTTTGTACGGAAGCCACCTCGAGATGCCATAGGCATAAGGGGGTGGCATATAAATGCAACTAAATAAATAAATAAATAAATAAATATTTAAGCTGTTTGGCCAATTCTGTTCTCCCTGACTTATTGGAAAATATCTCCTTGAACTGTTGCAAGACCACTAAATATTTCTCCCTATCTTGGGGTGGTATATTCTCAGATATGGCCACTTCTTCTATCCCCACTCCCTCTGAGCATGGAGCTAACATATCCTCCAGGTTTTACTTTCCTTCTATGCTATCCACTTCAGTTATCCTTAACACTAAATCCTCTCAGTTGAAAAAGGATTTCAGTATACCAACATGAACCACCTTAAATTTTCCCCCAGCTTCTATTATAAATAGGGCTGTAACTCGGTCTTCGTAAAACTTTGGAAAATTGCCAGATTACGGTGTTCAGTTTGGAAAGTCCAAAGTTCCGAAGACCAAGGCTGTTATTCAGAAACCTTCAGAAACTGCTACACACATCGGGAACTTGGGGACTGTTCAGCTTCTTCTGGAAATGAAACTTAGTGCCATATGTGGCAGGAGGGGGTATGGGAGGGGACAGCTCAGTGATGGTAAGCCATATGGCAAGCTTTTGATTGACTGGCAGGGCAAAATAAAAGTCCATTCTCTTTGGTGAATTTGGCTGTGTGCTACAGTGCTGCTGGATCTGTAAGTAATCAGCTGGGAGGTGGGGGAGGAGGATTGCCTGGCCTGGTTTGGCCTGTCCTGTCCATACAGCCAACGCTGGGAGATGGGGGTTATGTTTACCTTTACCATGCCATGTAGTTTTTTTTAAAAAAAGAAAAATTGGGTGCCACATCGCTTCTAAGTCTGCCTGCTGCTTGGTTGGCACTTGGCACCATGAGGTCAGAGGGATCTCTCTGCCGATGACTCCACTTCCCCTTGCCTGGTCTGTTCAAGTTACCGGTGCCACAGTACCAATACTATGTCAAGAGGGTGCCCCTGGGGGTATGTGGGTGAACGTCTGGTTTCTTCATTTTGTGACTGCTGGGGCCTAGGTTTGCTGGCTTTTGGTGGGATTTATTTCTCCAAGCAGTTGCAGACTGTTTTGCGGCATTGTATTCTTCTTGAGCGAATGTCCCTTACTAGCCTGCATATTTGTGCACTGCTTGGTTGGCGTGAAGTGCTGATGGTGGGTCATGCTGTGGGTACACTATTGTTGGTTTTTCTTTTATTTCTGTACTTTTGTGGGGTTGTTTTCTGGAGCGATTGTCCCACTCTTGCTAGTCTGCTTTTCTGGGCAGTGCTTTGACTGTGGGTTCAAGAACTTTGCAACAACTTTCCAAAGTTTCCGAGGTCCTGAATTTAAAGTTCAAATTCCAAAACAGCGCTGAATGGCTGGTGAGTACTCTGCCCGATTACTCGGAACTTCAGTATTTGGCCCGAGCACTCAGAAGTACAAACAGCCTTAGTTTATAGCAACCACATAAGTAACAGTGTCCAACCTGACATGGCTAACATGGGGATCATCCCATGTGGCTTTTAACTTGTCCTTCCACAGGGGTAGAAATACCATTATTCTATCCCCTATTTCAAATTCCCATGAATGAGCTATCTTGTCATACCAGATCCCCTTACTTATACTGCTTTTTGAGAGAGACCACCTGTACTTCCATGCCCCATTTCAGTCCCTGCAAATTTGCCGGAGTATCTCCCTGTAGATACTGTCTGTTAGTCTTATTCATATGACAAGTAAAGGGCTCGCAGAGAGGCGTTCCTGTTGCTGCCCCAGTGTTATGGAACTCCCTTCCCCTGGAGGTTCATTTGAGCCTGAGTGTCTTCCGGAGACAGAGTAAGACCTTTACGTTTATAAAGGCATTTGGTGGGCAGGGATGGGGGTTGGGGGTGGCTGCATCATGGATTTTTAAAATATGCTTTTATATGCATTGTATAGGTTTGTAAGCTGCCCTGAGCCTTTTAGGGAACGGTGGAATAGCCTCAATTACTGTAATCTCGCCTCGATTACTGTAACCTCCTTCTCACTGGCCTCCCTTGCTCTCATCTTTCTCCGTGTCCAAAACTCTGCCACCAGAGTCATCCACCTTGCCCGCCGCTTCGACCACGTGCAGCTCCTCCTCTTCTCTCTTCACTGGCTCCCCCTTCCTGAACAAATCCTGCACAAGCTCCTAGTCTTCACCTATAAAGCTCTTCACAACCTTGCTCCCCCCTACCTCTCTGCGCTAATTTCCCTCCGTACTCCAGTCTGTGAACCCCGCTCCTCCTCTGTCCCCTCTCTCACCCTCCCACGCCTCCCCTGCTCCCCTAACTGCCTTCGTCCCTTCTCCCTAGCTGCCCCCCACGCCTGGAACTCCCTCCCTGCCCACATCCGCCTCACCCCCTCCCTTCGTACCTTCAAATCCCTCAAGTCCCACCTCTTCCGCTCTGCCCTCCCCGAATCCTCACTTCCCTCACCTAACTCCTGCTGATACTCTCGATCCAGTACAATCTGTTACCTGAGATCTGTGTACTCATATCCTCAGCACACAGACCAGCCAGCTATCATTCTCGATGTAACCACGCCAAGCATGTGCACCTGGAACCTCGCATCTTCGTGAATGTTACACTCGTCTCTCCCTCTGTTCCTCTTCCTTCGTCTCCTCACACCCCACCCCACCTCCCATCTCTCCGATTATAAGCCCTAGGGCAGGGACCGTGTCCATTGCATTATTTTGTAATGTGCCAGGTACATTGTTGGCGCTATATAAATGCTTGCTAATAATAGTAATAAAAAAATATACTCCGTAACCATGTCCATTATCTTAACTACTTTCTCTCAAAAGCCTAAAACATAATCCACCACTGATGTTTTATTTTTCACTGAAGCAAGCATCCCTTTCTACCCTTCTTTAAACCAGGTCTGACGGTCACCTCACCTGTCTGCCGAACAGAAGTTCAAAAGGTGAAAACCTGGTTGATTGAGGGATTTCACAGTATGCAAACAGGCGGGGTAGTTTTTGGTCCCAATCATTAGGATGGGAGACTATGTGGGCTCTTAACGTTACCTTTAAGGTGCCATTAAACCTTTCCACGAGTCCATTCTACTGCGGGTGATGCACAGTAGCTTAAAATATTTAATGCCACAACATTTCCACAAGCACTCCATAACTTCTGATAGAATTTCAGCCTCTATCCCTTAGTATTTCAAAGGGAAACTCCAGATGACCAAATATTTTCATCAAAGCTTCTGCCACTACTAGGGCCTCAATAGAAAGTCAGGACAATAACCTCCGGATATCGAGTTGGAAAGTCTACAAGGGTTAATATACTATCATTATTATTATTAGATATTTTTGCTGCCCCCTCCTGCCTTCACAGCTCGGGGCGGCTCACAGCATTTAAAAAAAGATAAACATATACATAAAAACATTAAAAGCAACCAATAGTAAAGCCAAAATAAAAATATCTCTGCATACCCAACAAACCCCCCCCCCCCCCCCCACAAATCACCCTTCTCCCTCACCAAAGGGACATTGTAAGCCAGGTCTTACAATGTCATCAGAAAGAGGAGAGTTCTGGGACCAGGCAGAACTCCAACAGGAGGAAGTTCCACAGCTGCGGTGTAGCAACCGAGAACGCCCTCCTCCTCCTCGCCACCCGGGGGGGGGGGGGGGGCGGGGGAACGGACTCCCCTCAGCCGACTGCAGGGATCGATCCAGAACCTGGGGAGTGAGGCAATCCTGCAGACAGGCGAGGCCCAGGCCGTTTAGGGCTGGGCTTTAAAGGTCAAAACTAACACCTTTACTTGGGCCTAGAAAACTATTGGCAACCAGAGTGAAGCAGTGGTGTAATGTGCTTGCGACAACCTGTCCCCCTCCAAGGACCCAGGCTGCCGCATTCTGCACCAGCTGCAGTCTCTGGACTGTCACCAGGGGTAGCCCAACGTAGAGCGCGTTACAGTAATCTAATCTTCATGTCTTCATGTGATAAAAGCATACATAGTGGCCAGTTCTGCATCCGAGACATACAGCTTAAGCCGTCGCACCAGATGTAATTGACAAAATGCACCCTTTGCCACCTGGACATTCACCCTTTGCCAGCTGTCACCTGGACATTCAACCAGAACTGTGGGCCCAGAAGCACCCCCAGACTACGAACCTGGAGTACCAGCAGAGGATGCCCCCCCCCAGCATCAGTTCCGTCTTGCTGGGATTTAACTTCAGGCGGCTTGCCCACATCCAGTCCCCCACAGCTGACAAACACAGGGTGAGCACAGAGACTGCCAGGCCTAGGTTAGCTGAAAAAGAGGTACAGTTGGGTGTCGTCAGCATATTGATGACCCCGTACGCTGAACCTTCTGATGACCTCTCCCAAAAGCTGCATGTACACATTAACCAGGAGAAGGGATAAGATGGAGCCTTGTGGGACTTCACGCGTGAGGTCTTGGGAAGAAGACAATCACCCAGCACCACACATTGAGTTCTCCTGGCCAGGAAAAAGCGGAATCATTCAAAAATGGTGCCCCCCACTCCGGTTCAGTCCCGCAGCCGAGTCACTAACAACTCATGGTCAATGGTATCAAATGCAGCTGAGAGATCGAATAGTATCAACAGCATCGAATGATCTTTCCTGGGAGAGGACATCGACCAAGACCACAAGTGCAGTCTTAATGCCATAGTCCGGATAAGAGCCAAACCGAGAGGGGTCTAGGAAACTGATCCGGTCCAGATGTCCCTGAAGCTGACAGGTCACTACTCGCTCTAGCGTGAAGATTAGAGACTGGCCTCTTTCCTCTCTGTGTGGGCTTTGCAAAGGGACCAACAATATATATCCCTGCTCTTTGGAAGGCCTCCCTGAATAAAAGGTAAAGACTGCAAAGGAGTCTTGCCCCTACCCCCACTCTTGCCTATCTGTTGGCATGTTTCACATGCCCAACAGTAATCAGGTACATTCTGGGTCAACCTGGGCAAGTAAAAGCTTAATAATAACTGCTGGTGAGTTCTACCTGTCACAAGGTGTCCTGCACATGACATATCATGGGCTAACTCCATTAATCATGTTTGGAACTTGTGGTGTACCACTAGTTGCCTGACTGGCTCCCAGGACACCTCTCTGCCCCTGGTCCCCAACCACCTGTTCCCAGAGAGGCAACCTCCCCGTTTAACGTGACTTGCCTAACAGATTCCAAGCTGGGACCAAGGAAGATTTCTATGTTAAATTCCTCCATACGCCAACCTCTATCAGCTTCCAACTCTACCCAGTCCTTGTAGGGATTATCACACTCTCCAAATGACTCATCATCCAAAATCCCTTCTTCCCCCTCAGGTAAAACACAGCTCTCCAGAGGTGGTATGTTATCCTTTAGAACACCAGACTGGCTCTCTGTAGAGTCACCTTTTCCTTCTATAAGGTCAACTCTGTCTTCCAGACACGCCTCCCCCTTTTCTGAATCCATTTTGGTTTTCATCTTGATAGGACTGATTCTCCTCTTCTAGCAAGGGTGCTACCTTTCTGGTTACTTCATTATAGGCCTGTCTCTTCTTGACAGGTAAAGCCAATTCCTTTTTGACTACTTTATCTTTATTCCAACTACACAAACCTGAAAGTCAGGCCCTTTTAAATCCCTTCCAATGGGCATTGGCACAAACTGTCTTTCCATTACACCAACATGGAAAGGGAACACTCCCCACTCCTTTAAACTCCAGAACTTAACATTACTACTTATGTGGACAGCATTTTGCCACATGGGGAACATAGGTAGACCTACAATGACTTTTCTATATCCTGGAGGTAGTAACTCTTCTTAAGGTTGAGATGCTCATTAAAGGTAAACAAATCAGCATCCACCATGCAGGGCAAGATATGCAATCAACCTACCTATGACAAAGAACATGAGAAATAAAGCAGACAGAGTTGTGCCAACAACAAACACAGTATTTACTGCTGATTGAATCGCTGAGGATATTCCCAAATTTGCATCCATTTGTGGCATCACAATGATGGATAATCAAGCCAGAACAATTATGGGGGGAAATAGGCTGTAGTATCCAGGTACAAACATAAATGACCTGTGGCAAACTGTATAGGGTCAGTCAGTAACTTAAACAACCAGCAGGTGAACCTTTCCACACAGACAGAGACAGAGAGAGACAGAGACAGAGTGTGTGTAAGGGTTCCTGACATAGAGGGTGTACAAACCCTTATTGGCTACATGGTACAGCCATGTCACAATGGGCGTGATGTCATGGTTCCCTGTGACCAGGAGACTTTAGTGCTATGCAACAGAGCAACCGGTAGGCAAGGGGCTGGAGGGGGTAGGGAATAGACAAGCGGAGGATGAGGGGAAAAGGCCTGTGGGGTCTGAGGGACATGGCCGGGCAGGGACTAGTAATGGCTGTACCATGCAGCCAGTAGGGATTTGTACACCCTCATATCTCTGGAACTCTTCCACTCACAAACATAGGAGTGGGCATTTTGGCCTTGTCTCAGAGAGACCTTTAAAACGAGGTATGACACGTCTTGCTGGCTGGTGTAATCCCAGAGAGGATATAGGGTCACAGGCATAACAGGAGCACAGGTGGAGCAAGCACAAGATACACAAGTCCACTGAGACAAAAAGAAACTGGGAGGCAAGAGCAGCAGCCAGAGAGACGACACAAAAGGCAATGCAAGCTACAGATACAGAGATGGGCTGATTCAGAGTATCGCCAAGTGGAGCAAGCACAGGATACATAAGCTCACTGGGAGGCAAGGACTAACCCTAAGTATCGACAGCAAGAACAGGCCTGCAACATAGAAGCCCTTCGAGAGGCCAACGGAGACTGAAAAGTAGCAGTAAGAAATTATGAGGACACAATCAAGGAAGGAAGGTCCAACCCACATCTCAAGCTCCTGTGGATGATTATGGTTTTCATCTTCGATCAAGAAACTGAGCCGTGCTCAACTCATCACCAGTGGCAGGCTGCTTGGATGCTGCGAATTACCTGATTTCAGTAATTCACGCAGCACAAAACACACCTATGCTTTGCATGTATGGATGCCTCAGGTGTGCATTTTTCCACACTTGTTTATTTGGGACTCGGGTTTCCATAGGCTTCATCTGAATTTACTTTGTGTGAGTTAAGTCAACAACCTCTGTGGGAAGTAAACAACTTCCCTGAAAAGGGAGGTCAGTCAAATTGGATAAAGTGTGAGCTGGGAGAGAGACTTGATCAAGAATCACTAACTAGAGCTACAGAGGTGGCTACGATTCTCCCTAGAGAGAGTCCACAGCATGGTAATTGGTTTGGATCAGGAGCTCTGTTAGCATGAGTGCCTTGTTCCGATGTAGCAATGGGTATGTAGAAGATATCTCAGAGGTCAGATTCTGTTAAAGATGCAGCATACATCATCTCAACATAAGCTGGGCAGACAATACTTTCCATGTGCATGCTGAATAGGTGTATACCTTCTGCCCTAACTGGTCCTGCTGTTCCAGAATTTGTAGCTGGGGAGTGGGCGTGATACGCAACTCCTGAGTTTGGATGTCCCTAGTGACTTTCAGCAGGTAAGGGGGGGGGGGGAAGAGCAGGGTTGGGATCGCATGAACCAGCATCAGTTGGTTTTAATTTAATTTAATTCAATTTTAAAACTCCAATATATGAGAGAGAGAGAAGGGGTAAGACATCAGACTATCCCAACTTCAGGAGAGCATGGCAAGTTGTGACATATAGTGGAATGGAATATATACATTCATGTCCTTCCGCCATCCTTAGGGTGGACTGATACGTTATTCTGGATGTTGAACTGGGGAAGACTTTATTTCCTGGTTCCATGTCTGAAGTCTATAAGGGATTATTATAGCACCTGAAGGTTAGGCTAACCTGGGTGAGAAATATAAAAAGTTTGCCTCCACCCCGTGAGCAGTGTAGAATCTGATGGACTAATCCTTTGAAGGCCTCAATCAGGCACTTATGCTCAGAGGGGAATGGGAGCTTAGAGGGTGGTGGTGGTATTTCAAAGGCAGTGGTAGGTTCCCCTATAAAAAGGTGGCAGCTGGCCACCTCTTTACTGGGTTGGACTTCCTTGAAAGACTGCTATTGACCGGAGGTCTTTCTTGGTCCTCCCTGGTCTGTGACAGGGCAGCCATACTGTCAACTCTCTGGGACAAAAGGTGCACTGAATGTCTATTTGAGTGGTAAAGGGGGTGGCTTTGGAGTCTGCCCAATCACCCAAGGTATTTGCCCTGTTCTGTACGGGTGATGTATTTCTCAAACCTAATGGATATCCCAGGTGTGTGGAAGGTTCCTGCAAGGATTGTAAGTCACTGGCCTGGAACAAGGACTGTGGTGAAGGGGGTCAGAGGGCCATTTCCCAACAAGGATTGGTCTTATTCTATGAAAAGGGGGGAAGCCCCATTTCATGACTATGTAGAGGGGAGATCCAGATAGATAGTTTGCTTCCTGCACTGCTATTTCAACAAATAGCAGATGACTCCTACGGTGTCCTCAGGAAGAGCCTCTTTTTAAGCATCACCTGCTCCCCAAAGAAGTAATTCTATTAGACAGCAGGTTGGGAGGCTACCCCCAGGAAGCGTGCCCTAATGTCCCCTTGACCCAGTGCAACTGTTCTTTGGCGTTGCCTCTTGCTCAGTGGACTCTGGCTCCATATTTTTGAGATTTGAGGGGGTTGGGGGTTAGTTGCAATGCAACTGGAGTGGTGGGTGCTGTAGTCAGCAGATTTGAGTAGAAGTGGGAGGTTTTTAGTGGGGTAGAAGAGTGTGTTGGGAGTAGGTATTGGTGGGGGGAGGTATGTGCCCAGGTGTGAGCATACGGAGGAAGGAGTGTCGCCCGGTGTGAGGGGGCAATGGGTGGTTAGGAGGGAGGAGATATTCCTCCTTTGATAGAGGAGGATAGGGGGTGTAGTAGTGGTCGTGGACCGGTGCGTGTGTGTGTGTGTCTGCAGCCATAGGGAGTGTTGGGCCGGGGGAATTACAGTCCTTCTGGAAGCCAAGTCAGATCTGTAAGACGAGACAGATGCTTTGTACTGGTCCTGCTCAATGGCCCCCAGGCAGATGGTGAGGTGATCTGGAATCAGAGGGCCCCTGGCCTCTGTTTGATGCTGAAAATGCGAGGTCGGTGGCCAATAATTCAACCACTGTCCGGGAGATGATCCTGGATCAGGCGGCCGACCTCGCATGTATTATGGAGACCTGGCTGGACACTGAGTCGAGGCCTATACTGGCTGACCTTGTTCCAGCTGAGTACTCTGTTCAGCATCAGCAGGAGAGACGGGAGGGCGGTATAGCCATTATTTTTAAGGGTGCCTTGTCTGTGAGATTTCCTGTGCAGTCTATCATGGGTATAGAGGATCTCCATCTGATGTTGGATTTGGCCAGAGACAGAGTGGGGGTACTGTGGATTTCACAGTCTATGGTCACGGTCTATGGTTTCACCACATGGCCCAGCCAGTTATCATTCTCGATGTAACCAAACCAAGCATGTGCACCTGGGACCTCACATCTTCATGAATGTTACACTCCTTGTCTCTCTCTCTGTTCCCCTTCCTTCATCTCCCCCCACCCCCCTCCTCTCAGATTGTAAGCCCTAGGGAAAGGACCATGTCTATTCCATTATGTAAAGCACCAGGTACACTGCTCGCGCTATATAAATGCTTGCTAATAAAAATATACTGGGCACTCACCTGTACAGCAACTTCCCTACCCGCACTGACTGAGCTGGTGTCGGAGGTGGTCTTGTGGGTCCCCGAGGGCGATAGTCCTAAGGGACTTCAACATCCATGCCCACGCCAGTCTTGGAGGAGTAGAGAATGAGTTGATGGCCGCCATGGGCTGGTCCCACACATATTGGAGGACACACCCTGGACATGATATTTTGCACCGGCCTTGAGGTGGGGGATCCGTTTAGTGGGAGAGGTGTCAACAGTGTCCTTGTCGTGGAGGATCCTGGCACGTTGGCCCCCGGAAGGGTGCAGAACCAGTTAGGTTGGTTCGCCCATGAAGGCTTATGGAACCAGAAGGGTTCCAGACCGCTCTAGGGGATGTTTCCTCTGAACTTGATGGTCTCTCACTCAATGACCTTGTGACCATGTGGAATTCCGTGTTGATGGAGGCCATTGACTGTGTGGCCCCCAGGCATCCGCTCACAAATCATTGACAACACAGCTCCCCATGGTATACGGAGGAGCTGGGCAGATGAAGTGGGAAGGGTGGCGGTTAGAGTGACGGCAGCGGCGTCACTCGCATACTGGTTGACTGATTGCAGCATAGAGTCTGGTTATAATGCCGGCTGTGATTTGTTTGTGGACTTTTTGCAGATAAAATCGCTTAAATCCACCACAATTTTGATGCAACATTTTTAGCAGTAGGTGAGCCAGAGGCAGTAGAAGCCCCATCTTGTCCTGCTTAGTGGGATGAATTTCAGGATGTGTCACCCTCAAATGAGGGGAATGCTCTTGGGACTGTCCGAGTCACTTATCGTGAATTAGATCCATGCCCATCCTGGCTGGTTAAGGCTAGCCGGGAGACACTAGGGTCATTGCTGGCTGGGATAGTCAACGCCCTCCCCTGCCCTTGGGGAGGGCAGGGTGCTGGACTGTATCAAAGCGGCTGTGGTGAGGCCGCTGCTCAAGAAACCATCGTTGGACGTTGGCGTTCTGGCCAGCTATCGGCCGGTCTCTAACCTTTCCCTTTTTAGGGAAGGTTACTGAATGGGTGGTGGCTCGACAGCTTCAGAGGTATCTGGACCAGATCAATTTTCTTGATCCCTCACACTCTGGCTTTCGTCCTGGCTACGGCATGGAGACTGCACTTGTGGCCTCGATCAATGACCTCTCCCGTGAGTTGGACCCGGGTTGTTCGACCTTGTTGATCCGGTTAGATCTCTCAGCTCAGCTGCATTTGATACCGTTGATCATGAGCTGTTGGTGACTCGGCTGCGGGACCGGGCAGGGATTAGTAGAACTGTTCTTAAATAGTTCCACTCTTTCCTGGCTGAGAGAACCCAACGTGTGGTGCTGGGTGATTTTTCATCTTGTCCCTGGGGCCTCACGTGTGGGGTCCCGCAGGGTTCCATCTTATCCCCTCTTTTGTTTAATGTGTATATGCAGCCTTTGGGGGAGGTTGTCAGGGAGCTTGGTGTAAGGTGTCATCAATATGCTGATGACACCCAGCTATCTCTCTCATTTTCATCTGGTCCGGCAGTCTTGGTGCTTACCCAGTGTCTATTAGCTGTGGGGGACTGGTGCTCATTCGGAAACTGCAGCTGGTGCAGAATGTAGAGGCCCGTCTCCTGAAGGGGACGGGCCGACGCGCGCACATTACACCAGTACTTCGCTCTCTGCACTGGCTGCCGACAGTATTCTGGGCCCAATTCAAGGTGTTGGTGTTGACCTTTTAAGCCCTAAACAGCCTGGGCCCCACCTACCTGCAAAACCACCTCACCCTCCGGATTCTGGATCAGCCCCTGTGATCAGTCAGGGGCGCCCTCCTTGAGGTCCCCGGGTTTTGACCATGAGGAGGGCGTTTTCTGTGGCTGCGCCGCGGCTGTGGAACTCCCTCCTGTTGGAGGCCCACTTGACCACTGACCTCCCCTCTTTCCATAGACAGTGTAAGACCTGGCTGTTAAGCCGGGCCTTTACCGAGGGAGACGGGGTGGGTTGGGTTATTTTAATCTGGGGATTTTAAGTTGTTTTAATTGTATTTTAGTTATGTATTTTTAAATGTTAGCCGCCCTGAGATGCGTATAGTAGGAGGGGGCGGCATATACATTCTAATAATAATAGCAGCAGCAAGGGGCTGAATCGGAGCATCTGAACCCACCATACGTAGGAGTGACGGGTTTAATTATTTATTTAACGATTTCTATCCCACCCCATCCAGCCTCACAACAGCTCGGGGCGGCTTAAATAATTTAAGGGGGTTGAGAGTGTTATACCCAAACTTCACCAATTTTGTCCCAAAACAGGATGTTGCAAGATCTGTGTAACCAGGACCCTCCCTGGGAAATTTTTCCCGCTATGGTACAGAAACTATTCAGAAGTTATATCCACACAATCTATGTCTGAGTTAAAGAGTCAAGACTGGCCCAGTCACCATGGGCTCTAGGGAAGGAAGGTTCATGGACTGGGGATCTCTTGTCTGATTTCCAGTCATGAAGCTTGGCCAGTATTGTCAGGGGTAGAATCAGTACCCCTTGAGGTGCGTGCTGCATTCCCCTTACCTATGAGAAAGTCTGGAAAATCCATTTCTTCAGCTGTGAAGTCAGTCACCATGTGTAGTTTCTTACTAGAAGTCAAAACAGGGCCCTTGGAAATGGAGGTTCCTGACCCCACATCCAAGTTCAGACCCCCTAAATTGTTTGATATCAAGTTCATTTGTTGACTTTGGGTGGGTCCTGAAAGAGATGGTACTATCAGCAGCCCTGGTACTGTGGCTTTCGGTGCCAAAAGCACCATTAGATGAATTCCAAGATGGGCACGCATGGCACTATCAGATCCTTCTCTGTAAGAGAGGGTCTTATCATGGCAGGCACCATGTAATAGAATGAGTCCAGATCTTCCAATGCATTAAAGATCTTAATGGCACCTGGCACGGGGGCCTGCCTAACCAAGAACAGTGCTGCCATAGTGCTGAGGATAGGAGTGGGGTTTGCCTCATAGAGGGGCGGTCCAGACGCAGCTCAGAGAAATCATGGGAGCACTGGGGCCATTGGAACGGACCTGATATTTTGTACCAGCCTTGAGGTGGGGGATCCATTGGTGGGAGAGACGTTGGCTGTACCCCTGTCATGGATGGATCATTACCTCCTACAGGTCAGACTCCTGGTACATGTCTGGCCCCAGAAAGGTGAGGAACCAGTTTGGCTAGCCCGCCCCCGGAGACTTATGGAATCTGAGAGGTTCCAGAATGTCCTGGGGGAGCTACCCGTTGATCTCAATGTCTGCCCGATGACCTAGTTGCATTATGTGACATCTTGTTGACTGAGGCTATTGACCGTGTGGCTCCCAGGTGTCCGCTTCCTTCCCACTATCACCACAGGCCCCCATGGTTTACAGAGCTACTACTTCAGTCTTTCCCAGGGGGATCTTCCCCCTTTTTTTCGGTTCGTCTTGCAGGGGCTGCTGCTTGCTAGTTCCTACTTCAGCTGCAAACTGAAGTAGGAGCCACAAGGAGCTATCTTTAAGAAAGGAATTAAGAGAAGAATCAGGCCCTATTTGGGCTTGGATGAACGGCAAAAATTTAGGAATCCTGAGCAGGTTCTGCATCAGTAAAACGTAGCTTACGTAACCTAAGCTCACAGAAGGAAAAAACAGAGAAGGAACCCTGAAGAAGCTTTTGAAGAAGCGAAACATTGGTTTATACATTGAAAATCATCCATTGACTCAGGACTGTTTTTTCCCCCTTATTGATATATTGGGATCTTCTCCACCTAAGGATCCTCTTAGTCTAATGCAGTACGCCGGTTTATTTAAATAGTCTACTTAGATCTATGTTTTGTCTCTCACTTCTTGTTAAAGATATTCTGTATGTTTGTGTAGCTTCATTTACATAAAATATAGTAAGAACACGGAGTGCAGAGGTGTGATTAGTTGTGTTTTGTATTATTATATAAGTGTATATCACACCTGTATACCTCTCCTGTAGTTTGATCAATATGCTGATGACACCCAGTGATCCCATTTTCATCAGACCCCGTCCCGGCAGTCTCAGTGCTTACTCGGTGTTTGGCAGCTATAGTGGATTCGATGAGGGCGAGTCATCTGAGGCTTAATCCTGACAAGACAGACGTGATACTGATGGGTAGGGGCGAGGGAGTGGAGGTCCCCCATCATTGATGGGGTACATCCCCCCTTGTCTCTCAGGTCCGGAGTCTGGGCGTGCTCCTTGATCCTCAGCTTTGCCTGGATGCCCAGGTGTATGTTGTGGCAAATGGTGTGTTTCACCAATTACATCTGGGGCATCAACTTTGGCCGTATGTTTTGGACACGGACCATCATCCATGCGTTCATCACCTCAAGACTGGACTATTGCAACGCGCTCTACATTGGGCTACCAATAGTGATGGCTTGGAGACTGCAGCTGGTGCAAAATGTGGCAGCCTGTCTCCTTATGGCGATGAGTCTCCAGGAGCAGATAACACCAGTGATCTGTTCCCTGCACTGGCTGCCTGTAGTCTTCCAGGCCCAATTCAAGGTGTTAGCGTTGACCTATAAAGCCCTACATGGTCTGGATCCGCCTATCTGCGAGACTGCCTCATTCCCCGGGCTCTGGATCGACCCCTGTGGTCGTCGGGGGGCGCCCTCCTTGAGGTCTCCTGGGTATCCCAGGGGGCTACTGTCACGGGGAAAGGGGTCAGGCTCGTGAAGGGGTTTCCACTAACAGGGATTTCAGTTACCCACACTCTCAACTGCCCCACGCACTGGCCCAGGGCCCTGAATCCGAAGGAATCTCTCTGGGAATAACTGCCCATCAGAATAGTGGGTGGACCTCTAGGCCTCACGGTGCCCAGGTCCCTATCATCATAGGGCGCCCGGTGGTTATAGGGAGCCTGGGCCACAGTCTCCCTCCCAACACACAGTACCCAAACGAGGATGGGGGGACAGGAAGCAGGTGCAGTTAGTGCCCGGGAAACAGGGGTAGGGGCTCCAGGAATAAGGGGGTCTGGGACCAGGTTCTTCCACACTTGGCAGGAATGGGGAAAGGACCTCAGGAGGAGGGGGAAGGGCAGGGGGCTCGCACTCCTCTCAAACACACTCCACCCGCTCACTCACTCACGTTCACTATCAGGTCGAGGATGCAACAAGGGGAGGGAACAACAAGGCTCATACACTAAACACACTCACAAATTCAAGGTTAGACCCAAAACACTCTATAAACGCTACTTAGCTTCTCGCACAGGCCAGTCTCTCCACTCAATCACCAGCGCCGAGTCCTCCTCGGCGCTGGTGTTTATGCTCCGTGCCCCGCCCCCTGCACGCTCCAGCATGCGTGTGGAGCAGCATACAGGGGGCGTGGCCACCGCCCGTGCCTCCCTAGGTCCCGGCTCTCCCCGTTCCGCCTGCAGCTGAGTTAGGGGCATATCCTGTGTGGGTAGGGGCGTGTCCTACACTGCCGCAGGAGCGGGGCCAAATCCGAAGGTCCTGGTGGCGCTGTGATGGGGCTTGGGGATGATCCCCGCTTCAACCTCCCCCATGAAGATAATGAGCGCCCCCGGAGGGGCTTGACAGCTACGATGGAGAGGGCGTTCTCAGTGACTGCACCGCGGTTGCGGAGCTCCCTTCCAGTGGGGGCCAGGGTGGCCCCAGACCTACCTTCTTTTCAACACCATTTAAAATCTGGCTGTTCCGGCTGGCGCTTGTCGAGGGATAGGGTGGTGGGTGGAGGGTTAGGAGGGGGGTTGCTGGGTTGTCTGGCTCAATTTGGTTATTTTTTAAAATTGTGTTTTATTATTACTGTTTTATGAGGATTGTAAGGTGCCCTGAGCTGCTTGGGCAGGATAGGACGGGATATAAAAACTTTAATAAATAAAATAATCCTGACTGTCTGGGTGCCGCTTGAGTTGCTGTACGTGTCTTGTTCAGGTTCGACAGAGATAGATGATCAAGGCCCTGGAGACCCTAAATGGCCCCAGGCACCAAGACAGTCTGTACACCTGTATGCAACATCCCTCAGAAATGCCATCCAGACATCCCATTAGGAGTGGTTTCTTATCATAATGTGGACACCATAGAGATACAGATCCCGTGCCGCCTTCTATGGACATTTGACAGGATAGCGACGTTGCTAGCTTCCTTGAGGACATGCCAGAGGATTCACTGCAAGCACTTCAATGGGAGAGGCAATGTGAGCACCAGCACATTGCCTGGTGCTGCAGGTGATGTTTCCCTGGGCTGTGGGTTGAAAGGTCCATTATGTATCATTAACTTGCCTGTGGGACCTGAGCCTAGAGATGTTTTGGGCTTTGCACCTCGG
This sequence comes from Sphenodon punctatus, assembly GCA_003113815.1. Lineage (NCBI taxonomy): Eukaryota > Metazoa > Chordata > Lepidosauria > Sphenodontia > Sphenodontidae > Sphenodon > Sphenodon punctatus. The sequence continues at coordinate 262,406 of QEPC01012199.1, read as the reverse complement.
TGCTTAGTCATGGCAATTGCCTGCTGTCTGGCCAGCTCCAGCACTTCGTAGTGCTGGCAAGACCCCAAGGTAAGAGAGTCTTCCTGCCCAGTCACCTCTGGGCTGTACTGGCGGGCTTGTTCCACCACCGACTGGATGCGCTGCTTAGTTTTTGAAGCCTATCAGGCTTAGGTCTCTAGCAACTTTGTGCACTTCAGCCTTGGCTTATTGTGGCGCTTGTTCCCCGATAGGTTAAAGGGTTGAGTCTTGCACAACAGCATCCTTGGAGCTTTCTTCCCAATATGGAGTTGGAGATGGGAGGGGTGTCTTGCCACTTCTCTTCTTTGGCAGGAGGATCTGTGGTGGCTGCTGCCATTTTATTATTTATAACCGTTATGAATTTATATATACATTATTTATTATTTATACATGAGGGTATAGGACCCTCTTGAAAAGATAAGTCGTAAAGCCAGTCAACTCTATCCTTTCGTATAATATTCGAGGAGTTTCCTTGCGACCTTCCTTCAATAAATGAGCTAGCCTCTTTAAATTAGTCTTAACGGCTCAACATTCCTTAGCAAACCATCCTGATTTGGCCCTACCTTGTTGTATTACCGATCTTCAGAATGTCACTAAATGGGGGCGCAGAGCCTCAGCAATCAAGTTGAAACTCTCTAGGGTTTACTTATGGGCCCTATCTTTCTCTGCAGCCAAGAAAACACAACCAATTGTTGTCTGTTCTCCACACCACTTGGGGATAGATATCACCCAATTCCTCTGGCTCCAGATACTGCCTGACTGTCCATCGCATATTGTCCTTCTGAACTGTAACTGCTTTATTTATTTATTTATTTATTTATTTTTTAAAATTCTACCCTGCCCCCCTCCTGCCACAGCCAGATTGGGGTGACTTACAATCCATAAAATCACAAATCATTAAAACAACATATAAAGGAGGAAAAACACCCATCCCAACCCATTCCCTCACCCCATCACCCATCTCCCACACCAAATGCCTGGTGAAACGGCCAGGTCTTACAACTTCTCTGAAAAGAGGGAAGGTCTGGAGCCGAACGGGCCCCAACCGTGAGTTCCACAACCGCAGTGCAGCCACCGAGAACTCCCGCCCCTGCATGGCCCCCCAGAAGACTCAGGGGACCTCAAGCAGGGTGTCCCCGGATGACTGCAGGGGCAGCTCCAGCACCTAGAGGGTGAGGCAATCCTGCAGATAGGTAGGGCCTAGGCCGTTCAGAGTTTTATAGGCCAAAACCAACACCTTGAGTCGGGCCCGGAAAACCTCCGGCAGCCAGTGCAGAGAACGGAGCACTGGTGTAACGTGCTCCTGGAGACTCAAGCCTACCAAGAGGCAAGCCGCCGCATTCTACACCAGCTGCAGTTTCCAAGCCATCACCATGGGTAGCCCCACATAGAGCGCGTTACAGTAGTCTAATCTAGAGGTGATGAAAGCATGGATGACTGTGGCGAGGTCCGAGTCCGAAACATACGGCCGAAACTGTCGCACCAGATGTAACCAGCGAAAAGTACTCACCATAGCCTCCACCTGAACATCCAGCCGGAGCTGCGCACTGAGGAGCACCCCCAGACTTTGTACCTGAGGCACCAACAGAGGGGAAACCCCATCAATGAAGGGGGCCAGCACCTCCATCACCTTGCAAACAAGCATCACCTCCGTCTTGTCAGGATTCAGCCTCAGCTGATTAGCCCTCATCCAGTCCCCCCACAGCCGCCGACACCAAGTAAGCACCGAGATTGCCGGGCCTGGGTTGGTTGAAAAAGAGAGGTACAGCTGAGTGTCTTCAGCATACTGATGACACTGCACACCGATCTCGCATTCAACAGCACCAACACAGGTTCGGGGGCCCTCTGACTACCTACATAACTACCCGGAGGGAGGTGATCGGGACCTGCACTAGACATCTGTCCCACCTCACCGATCTCACACCTCAACCCTTGGGATCATATCTCTCCTGACCTGTCACAACCCCAATGGCTGCTCACCTCCCCCCACCCCCGGCTGGCACATCCAGCCCCGGACCCCCCACCAGGTTGCCCTGCCTAGGCATCGAGGGAGATACCCACCCCCCTCCCAATACCTTCCAGAATCCCCTGCTGACTAACAAAGCTCCACATCCCAGCCCATCTGTGGTGCTGCCGGCAGGCACACTACTGAAAAGCCCCTGCTGGGGCTCGCGCCCCGCCCCCAGAAGCCACAGGGAAGATGATGGTCTTGCCCCCCCTTTCCTTCTGCCACCAGGAGGGGGAATAGAACCCCTGTAGGCCTGGCTCCCAGCCCTGACAGAGGGCAAGCAGAGCAGCAAACAGTGATGTGGAAGGGGGAGACGGGGGCGAGCCCAACTGGTTCCCAGCCCCCTACAGTGCAGCAGCAGTCAGTTATGAGGGCAGTCAGTCAGCAACTGTAGATCTGTATCTGCTGAATGTGACAGAATGCAGGATTAATCTTTTTTTTAACATGTCTTAAAATATTCCAAGTCTATGATTTAACTTTGCTTCAAAACAGGCAAAGCTCCAAATGAGATTAACCAAGACAGCTCCTCGGCCAAGACATCATCAGAGTCTAAATTCAAACAAAAGGATGATCTAACCTGCTCGTGACTTGGCTGGGTTCCCCCACATCAATAGATTATTTACGGGATTCTTGAGGAGCAGACACGAAGAACTGGTTACGATCCCCCATTTCAGGTTGTTCTGACTGCGAAATAAACTGATCAGTTCTCTCCAGGGCCTTAATTTGAGGAGAACCTAGTAAATGAGTAGAACCAGCCCTATGTGAAGACAGGAGAGGTAAAAGATCTTTACGGCCAAATATGGGGGTAAGAGTTTGCTATAAACACTGTAGTGACCATAATTCCTCTTCACCAAAAAAACTCCTTTGACTTCAGAGTTCTTTCAACTGGAGATTGTCCTATAAAATATATCACCACCCTCCTTGACCCATCATTAGAAGGACGCGATGCCACTCTGCAAATATGCAGTAATTTAAGATTAAGAAGATGGTTCAAATGCCTCCTAACAAGGAAGGAAGGTCACAAGGAAACTGACACTGAATATTATCTTTTATGCAGAAAGAATTACAAAGTACTTCTGAAATCTAATAAACTGGATAATTATAAAAGATGTCTGGGTAGCCCTTATGTTAGCTGCACAAGAAAATAATTCTACCTCTTTTTAAAAATTGATGTCAATCCTGGGCTTTTGTCAAGCTGCTGGCAGAGGCATGTATCACAGTTAATACATTTATCGCAGTCGACAAATGCAAAGTTCATTTTTGCAGGGTTTTTCTGCAAACCCATCTTTAGCCCTTGAATTTAATTTATAACCCATTAATAATTCCCCAGGTTGGTCAATAGTGACCGTTCAGTTAAAATGTATTTGTTTCAACCAAAGGTTATAATAATAGTGACATCCGAGAAAATTGAACCACTAATTTATCAGTTAAAACTAAATAACGCCCTGGAATAGATTTGCTACCTGGTGAAGTGTAGTTCTGGCTGCTCTTTTCAGGATTCGCAATGAAACAAGGATTATCCCCAAAGACTGGCACAAGAGCATTGTGGTGCCAATTTTTAAGAAGGGAAATGTCAATGACCCAACAAATTACTTACCCATTAGTCCCTTGAGTGTTGTAGGGAAACTATATATGAAGTAACTCCTTTCAGAGGCTACAAGCTTGGGTTGAGGTTATTATAGGGTTTAAGCAGGGTGTTACAGGGTTTGAGCAGGCTAAATTTTGTAAAGGAATGTCAACTCTGGATCATGTTTTTGTCCTTAACCAGTTAATTACTATGTACATTCGATTGAGGACCAGATCATCTCTCTATATTTGCTCTGTCAATTTGAAAACCGCTTTTGACTCAATTAATAGTGTGCGCCTTAGGCATAATAATGGACCAATATTATGCCAAAGGCTACTCTTCTTGATTGTGTCCCTTCATTGTGGGACTTCCCTACAAGTCCACGTTGGTCACCAGGGCTTGTTGTCTTCACCAGTACCAACAACTAGAGCGGTTCTGTAGGGCTGCCTGTTAGCCCTCCTTCTCTTTAATATCTATAGCCCCCCAGACTGGCATAAAAGTATTCTAGTTCCTAGGCACCTCAGCAACTGGTTTCCGGAGTAGAGAAGCAGTCTCCTTTAGACAGAGCTGTCTCCAATATACTATAGAAGCTCTCCTGGCCTATCTCCTCCACATAGACACTCCCTGGGGTGCCAGTCTTCCTCTCTTTCTCAGAGGTGATCTCTGAGGAGCTGATCCTCCTCCCTACACTGATCTACAGGAGACAAGCTTGTGATCTCCTGTAGATCCCAATCTACCTCTTGGTCATTCCTGGTTTAAGATTACAACTACATGGGACAGTTTTCTTCCAATTAAAACACACTAACAGAAAGGTCCAGCTGTCTGCTAGACACACGTAGAACGTTTGAGAGAGAGTCTGAACAGCCAATCAGATTCAAAGGGTTTTGGAGAATGCTGGAGGTGAGAGGCAGTTGGAGGTTAATAGCAGACTAGGCAGAGAGGAAAAAAGAGGCTCTTAAAAGATTGGCTATAACTTCGTTGGTAATCAGTAACAGTTTATCTTATATGAACATGATTCACTAAAGACATTACTGAAGGTTTCTATTTAGTTATGAATGTTGAGTCATCTGTTACTTTGTAATAAAAGAAGAAATGTTTCAACTGTTATAAAGAGGCTTCTAGCATTATTCTCTTGAGGAAGACTAAAGCACAACGGTTACTATATTCCAGTGAAGAAAAAAAGATTGTGCTTATCAGGATTGGTGACTGTTAACCCTATACAGTCATAGAGGGATTAAGGATATAGAAATATTCAAAGAAGAGAAGTTGCCATAACAACATGGTGGCAGTGGTGTGATCGATTGTAAGGAGCAGATAAAGAAATCTGTGGAGTGGATTGTGACCAGCAAACAAGGATCTCCGTGGTATCACGACAGGCTGACAAAGAAGTCTATAGGATCGGTACAAACAGAAAGCCTTAGACCAAGTGTAGCCTTAAAGAAAACAGAGCCAAGAAAGTCAAGTACACCCTCACAATAGCGGTACTTAAAAATGAGTAAAGCTGAACTGACTGAGCAGTGCCAGAAAAAGGGATTGCAGTATGAATACCTCAGTATAGAAGCGTTGAAAATCATCCTTATTCAGCAAGAAGGAGAGAAGAGGGTGGCGGATACCTCTTCAGCTGAGGTGGATATGCTGTTCAGGCAGAGCAGAACAGATTAAAGAGGTTGGAGCTAGAAGCAAGGATCAGAGGATAATGCATCAGGAACTACTGGAAGCCCAGGAAAAACAACGTCAACATGACTTAGAACTGTTAGAATTAAAGAATAAGCAGCCAGTAAGTCACCCCTAAAGTCTTTACATATTTTGTACCCAGAGAAGATCCCCAGGTGTTCCTAGCTACCTTCGAGAGAGCTGCAGAGAAGTGGCAGATCCCAGCTGAGTAGTATATGAAATACCTCCTTAACCTGATAAAAGGAGACTTAGCTGAAGTATATTATAGCTTACCTGAGGGGGGAGCTGCTACTTATACTATTTTTAAGGAAGCAGTATTAAAACGGTTTCGTATGGGACCTGATTATTAGGGATGGGCGAACAGATCACAGTTCGGGTTCGGCCGTTTGGTTCGGCCGCGTTCGGGTCGTGTGTTCATGTTCAGCCGTTTGGGTGGATCGCCGAGTTCGCGTTCGGCCGTGTTCACATCGCGTGTTCATGTTCGGCCGTTCGCCGTTCAGGTGGATCGCCGAGTTCGCGTTCGGCTGAAAATATCGCGAGAGCGCGGGAAGTCGGAAATCGCAGCGGAAACCGGAAATTCGTGTGTGCATGTGCAGCTGTGAGGCGAGTGGGTGTGTGTTTGATTCAGTGGCTGCTTGTTAGTGTGTTTTGGCTGTGATTGTGTTGGGTTAGGCTGTGCTGTGTGTTTGGGTGGGTTGGTGTGTGTTATGAGTGACTGTTGGTGTGTGGGTTTTGTTAAAAAAAATAAAATGAAGAAGAGCGTTGGTGCAGGTCGCATCCTCCGGCTGGGGGCAAATTTGCTGGTGGAGGAGGAGGAGGAGGAGGAACCAGTGG
>QEPC01012199.1:214075-253997 GCA_003113815.1 Sphenodon punctatus | reverse complement strand
GCAAGGAAGATATGGTAGCTCATATCTTGCTCGATTGCTCCGCATTGTCGGGGCTAAGAGCTGGTGGGGTGTGTGGAGGCCTTGCTGGTGCTTGGGAGGAGGAGGGGCAGGCAGAGCTCCCCCTCAGGCTGGGTAGAAGCCTATAAGGCCCTCACAGATAATGAATTGAGACCCAGACAGTTTTGTTTCTTTCTGCACCCGCCTCACCGCAAGCCCCATTGGCTCCATGCAGGCTAGCCCGTGCCCAATCGCAGACTGCCAAGCCAGTGGTCTGAGGCAAAAAGAGATGGTGATTCGGCAGGCTGGCTGCTACTCCAAGCCACTATCCACCCTCCACCCCTGGTGCCTGGAAGTCTGCTCCTAGCTGAGTCAGATGACTTCCCCCTCCCTGCTACATTTGGCCTTCCAGTGACCTGTCAGTAGACCACGTTTTAGCCACCCGAACACAACCGAACGCGATCCGAACTGACCGAGCTGTTCGGCCATTTCGCCGTTTGGTGTTCGGTTCTGTTTGGTATGTTCGCCATTTCGCCGTTCGGTGTTCTGTTCTGTTCGGTATGTTCAGGTTGGGGTTCGGTGGTCCGAACAGTTCGAGTTCGGGCCAAACACCGAACTGCCAAACCACGTTCGCCCATCCCTACTGATTATTTCAATAAGGGGTTTAGATCCCTGAAGCCACAACCAGGCAGGTCAATGGTAGAGTTTGGGGCTAATTGATGGAAATGTTAAATCTATCAACATTTCTCGGGTGTCAACTTTCACTCCATCTATCCATTTTTTAAACTGGGTTAGATCAGTTTTATTTCAGAATTCCTCAAGAGATAAAACATTTAGTTAAAGATAATGTTCCTGAAAATGTATGGCAAGCTGCAGAGGTAGCAGACCAAATAATACTTAATATAAGAAAGAGCACAAAGGTTACCAGAAGGAAGAAAAAGGGGAAGGTAAAATAAAGGAATACAAGTCCAAGCTTGCTGAGCGAAGAGTCCTCAAACCTTGGAAATGGGTACCGACTTAGAGAACGTGCTTGTTTTCATTGTGGTGACCTGAATTACTTGAAAGAAGATTGCCCAAAACTACACGAGTTATCCAGGTCAGCACATAAAGCCTCAGCAATACAAAAGATTCCAAGGCCCATCAGTACTTCTGTAGTACATACTTGTGAGGTTGTGACTGAAAATTCAGAAGTAGTCTTGGAAACCATTAGACAAAAAATAAGGGTAAAAGGTCAGCTAATTCTAGGTATATACGGGAGCTTCTGTGTGTATCATCCGTTTAGATTTAATACCCCCTGATGATATTGTACCTGGAAAAACTATATTTATTCAGGGGGTGGGAAGTGATCCATTTCCTATTAAAGTAATTCGGGTACCAATCGAACGGAGAGGAGGATATAATTTCCAAGAGATTGGTGTGTTAGAAAAACAATTTGTTCCAATGCTCATTGTTAGGGACTTAATAGGACCTGAACTTCAAGTTTGTGTGATTACTCGTAGTCAAAGGAAAAGTGGATTAGTCCAGAAAGAACTAGATTCACCTACAGAAAATAGGCAAGAATATAATGAGGTAACTGGAGAAAGGGAAATAGTTTTACCGGAAGGGAATCAGTTTCTAACAAAGAGGGAACTAGAAACAGATTCTGAAAAAGGGAAAGAGGTGCCGGTGAAGAGACAAAACCCCATAAAAGGGGAAGGTGACTCTAAAGGAAACCAGTTAGAGGTTTTAAAAGATAATACAGCACCTACTGTAGAGTGTGAGATATCTGAAGATAACTTAGAGGAGGAGGAGTTATACAAAGAGGGTGAGAACTCCTTCCAAAGTTCATTAGAGGTTCAAACTGAAGAAATTTGGGACCAGGAAGAGTTCAAGCAAGAAATTCTCAGGGATCCAAGTTTAAAATCCATGAGGCAAATGGCATTAAGTGAGAAGACTGCTTTCACTGAGGAACTCTGAGAACAAGTGGTTTGGAACCAAGGAAGGTTGTATAGGAAGTGGTTACCTAGGGGCAGAGAGGTGTCCAGGGAGCCAGTCAAACAACTAGTGGTACCACAAAAGTTCAGGATGAGATTAATGGAGTTGGCTCATGATGTGCCACATGCGAGACATCTTGGGGCAGGAAAAACTCATCAAAGATTACTTTTAAACTTTTACTGGCCTAAGCTAGTTCAGAATGTATCAGAATATGGTCAGTCATGTGAAACGTATCAAAAAGAAAATAGGAAAAAGAGGTAGTAAGCGCAAGGCCCCTTTACAGTCCTTACCTATTACTGGGGAAGCTTTTCAGAGAGTGGGAATAGATATTCTGGGTACCATTTCAAAGCCCATACAGAGGAAAAGAAGTTCATATTAACACTTGTAGATTTCGCAACGAGATATCTGGAAGCAGTTGCACTATCTTCTATAGAAGCTCTGGTAATAGCAGAAGCTTTAGTAAAAATAATTTGTCAACTGAGTTTTCCAACTGAAATACTTACTGATAGAGGAAGGAATTTCCTATCAGACATTATGAAGTGTTTGTGGAAATGCTGTGGTATCAAACATCTAAAAACAACAGCATATCACCCTCAGTCAAACGGACTGGTAGAGAGGTTTAAAGGAACTTTAAAAGGAATGTTGAGAGCCTATATTGTTCAATACCCTAATGACTGGGACCTGAAACTACCCTACCTCCTATTTGCTTATCGGGAAGTTCCTCAAGAGTCAACAGGGTTTTCACCCTTTGAACTCATGTTTGGCAGACGAGTACAGGGACCCCCAGATCTGGTAAAGAAAGGGTGGGAAGTTAAGACTGATTCAGTTAAGACTTCAGTGGTTGATTATGTTTTAGAATTTCGGGAAAAGATAGTCAAACTAATGGATATAGTTAAAGAAAATATGGTAAAGGCTCAAAGCAAACAGGAAAGCTGGTATGAAAAGGCAGCTCGTTCACAAGAATTTAAAATCTGAGACAGGGTAATCGTGTTTTTACCCTTACAGAAAGATAAAAGCTGCATGGGATGACCCTCATGTGATACATGATAGGTTAGACACCATCACCTATGTAGTGTCTATGAATGAACCGGGAAAAAGACTTAAGGTGGTGCATATTAACATGTTGAAACCTTTTTATGACAGAGAAGACTTAGTTCTGGGAGTGCGCGAAGTGGATAATGTAGAGGAAGTATTGGAGGAATCACCAGTTCCTTGCTCAGAGGGAGGGAGTTTAGAGAGTGTGGTCCTTCCTGAAAATATCTCCCCTCAAGATAGAGTAAAGGTGTTAGAAATCTTACATCAGTTCAAAAAGATTTTTTCAAATAAACTAGGGAGAACTGGTTTAGCTAAACATTGCATTGATACTGGTTCCCATCCTCCTATTCGTTCACCACCTTATAGGGTAAATGGGAAGGTTTTATGTGACATCAGGAAATAAATAAATGTTAAAGCTGGGAGTAATACAGCCATCATCCAGTCCATGGGCATCTCCGGTGGTTTTAGTGCCCAAACCGGCTGGATCCATTTGGTTTTGTGTGGACTATCGGAAGATAAATGCTTCTACAAAACCAGATGCCTACCCTATGTCAAGGATAGATACCTTGTTGGACCAGCTAGGACCAGCCAAGGTGATCTCTACTATAGATTTTTGCGAAGGATTCTGGCAAATGGAATTGGATAGGAATGCGCAAGTGAAATCTACATTTGCTACTCCTGATGGATTATATGAATTTACGGTGTTACCTTTTGGCTTGAGAAATTCTCCTGCTTCCTTCCAAAGGCTAGTTAATAGGTTATTAAATAGACTAGGAATGTGTGCCATTGCTTATATAGATGATAGATGATATAGCCATCTATCAGCTTTACCTCTCCTTTTCAACTGACCCAGACCCGGCTGTCTCGTTGCTATCCCAGTGTTTGGAGGTGATGTTGGTGGGGAGAGCGAGGGAGGTAGTGGCCCCCGATTGGGAGAGTTCACCCTCCTATAGCTCAGCAGGTCCGGAGTCTGGGGGTGATACTGGACGAAGATCTGTACCTGGAGCAGCAGGTGGAGGCAGTCGCTAAGGCGGCCTTCCGCCAGTTATATCTGGTGCGCAGGCTGCATCCGTTCGTCTCCAGCCCGGACCTGGCCTCCCTCATCCATGCCTTCGTCACCTCGAGGCTGGACTACTGTAACGTGCTCTACGTGGGGCTTCCCTTGTACCTGGTTCAGAGGCTGCAGCTAGTGCAGAATGCGGCGGCTCGTCTCCTTACGGGGACGGGTCGTCGGGAGCATATTACACCTGTGCTCCAGTCTCTGCACTGGCTGCCAATAGCGTGCCGAGCCAGGTTCAAGGTTTTAGTGTTGACCTATAAGGCCCTTTACGGTCTGGGCCCCTCGTACCTCAGGGATCGCCTTGCCCTCCGTGCCCCTTACGGGGACGGGTCGTCGGGAGCATATTACACCTGTGCTCCAGTCTCTGCACTGGCTGCCAATAGCGTGCCGAGCCAGGTTCAAGGTTTTAGTGTTGACCTATAAGGCCCTTTACGGTCTGGGCCCCTCGTACCTCAGGGATCGCCTTGCCCTCCGTGCCCCTTACGGGGACGGGTCGTCGGGAGCATATTACACCTGTGCTCCAGTCTCTGCACTGGCTGCCAATAGCGTGCCGAGCCAGGTTCAAGGTTTTAGTGTTGACCTATAAGGCCCTTTACGGTCTGGGCCCCTCGTACCTCAGGGATCGCCTTGCCCTCCGTGCCCCTTACGGGGACGGGTCGTCGGGAGCATATTACACCTGTGCTCCAGTCTCTGCACTGGCTGCCAATAGCGTGCCGAGCCAGGTTCAAGGTTTTAGTGTTGACCTATAAGGCCCTTTACGGTCTGGGCCCCTCGTACCTCAGGGATCGCCTTGCCCTCCGTGCCCCTTACGGGGACGGGTCGTCGGGAGCATATTACACCTGTGCTCCAGTCTCTGCACTGGCTGCCAATAGCGTGCCGAGCCAGGTTCAAGGTTTTAGTGTTGACCTATAAGGCCCTTTACGGTCTGGGCCCCTCGTACCTCAGGGATCGCCTTGCCCTCCGTGCCCCTTACGGGGACGGGTCGTCGGGAGCATATTACACCTGTGCTCCAGTCTCTGCACTGGCTGCCAATAGCGTGCCGAGCCAGGTTCAAGGTTTTAGTGTTGACCTATAAGGCCCTTTACGGTCTGGGCCCCTCGTACCTCAGGGATCACCTTGCCCTCCGTGCCCCAGGGCGGCTCCTGCGGTCGGCCGGGGGTGCCTTCTTGGAGGTCCCCCACGTAAAACGGGGGGCCACAATGGAGAGGGCATTCTCGGCGGCCGGGCCACACCTTTGGAACTCCCTTCCGGAGGAAGCCCGCCTGGCCCCAAGCTTGTTGACATTCCGGCGGCATTGTTAAGACCTGGCTGTTCACCCAGGCCTTCAGGGAGGGGGGTTAGGGTTGTGGTTTCCCCCCCCCCCCCACCTTGTTCTATGGTTTTAATGTCGAAAGTGTTCTCAGGGCCCTGTTTTAAAGAGTATTTAATTTTGATTGTTTAAACTGTTTTTTATTGTTAAGGTTTTCATTGTTGGAAGCCGCCCCGAGCTGTGTGCAGGAGGGGCGGGGTATAAATGTTTTAAATAAATAAATAAAATTAAATCTATAGCAAGGACATGGAAGCCCACTTAATACATTTAAGAGCAGTCTTACTTGCTATACAGAAGGTGGGACTTACTATTAAGCCTAGTAAATGTCAATTTGCTCTCTCTGGAGTTGTATATCTGGGACACGGAGTAGGAAGTGGTCCATGTCTTTATTTTTGTTCTGTAAGCACCAGGTACACAGCTGATGCTATACAAATGTTTATAATACCACCACCACCTATGTGGGACAAGGTAGAAGCAATAAGGAACTGGGAAACACCTAAAACAAAGGAACAAGTGAGATCTTTTTGGGTTTAGCAGGGTATTACCACCGATTTGTTCCATGATTTGGGGCTATTGCTAGTACCTTACATTCTCTGACATAAACAAAGTTGCTTGATAAAGTGGTGTGGACATCTGAGTGTCAAATAGCATTTGACCAACTGAAAAAGATTTTAACGTCGAGGCCAATTCTTAGGGCACCTGATTTTGAAAAACATTTCTTTGTTGCTACAAATGCCTCAGACACGGGGTTGGGCGCTGTCTTGTTACAAGAATATGAAGGAGTGAAACATCCGGTAGCCTATTTAAGCAGGAAACCTAACAACAGAGAAAGAAATTTGTCCTCCATCCAAAAGGAGCATTTGACAATAGTCTGGGCACTAGACAAAGTAAAGTCATACATATGGGGTCAGCCATTCACAGTGTTAAGAGATCACCTTCCATTACAATGGCTTCAGACTATGAAAAACTCAAATACTAAACTGCAAAGACCGAGTTGGAAGTTGCAAGAATATATGTTATGAAGATATCTTCAAGGTAGAATATATAGCAGGGAAGCAAAATGTAATTGCTGATGCTCTGTCCAGAAAGTGCTGAGTTAGAACTTAAGATAACATTATAGTATGGTGGAATAGGGGATAATATTGTGTTGTATAAATAGTTTTTATATACTTAATGGTTACTGTAATGTTCTAAGAAAGTTCCAAGCTAACCTTTGAAAATAAGGATAGCTTTCCACTTTAAAAATAAGGGGACGGAAGTGTAACAGATAGGTCCAGCTGTCTGCTAGAGACACACAGAATGTTTTGGGGAAGAGTCTGAACAGCCAATCAGATTCAAAGAGTTTTTGAAGAATGCTGGAGGTGAGAGGCAGTTGGAGGTTAACAGCAGACTAGGCAGAGAGGAAAAAAGAGGCTCTTAAAAGATTGGCTATAACTTTGTTGGTAATCAGTAACAATTTATCTTATGTGAACAGGATTCAATAAAGGCATTACTGAAGGTTTCTATTTAGTTACTAATGTTGAGTCATCTGTTACTTTGTAATAAAAGAAGAAATGTTTAAACTGTTAAAAGAGGCTTCTAGCGTTATTCTCTGAGGAAAACTAAAGCACAACAGTAACTATATCCCAGAGAAGAAAGAAGATTGTGCTTATCAGGATTGGGGACTGTCAACCCTATACAGTCAGAGAGAGATTAAGAAACATTCAAAGAGAGAGATTTCCATAACACACATTCAATTAGAAACATTCAAACATTCAACATAGAAACATTCAATTAGAAACATTCAAAGAGAGAGATTTCCATAACACACATCAAGAACATGTATATATGGCAGAGAATCCTTGGCATTAAAGCTCAGATCTGTTTTTCCAAGCCACACCTCCTCATCGCCCCTTATATACCCTCTTACAGTAGTAAGAGAACGAACAAGATGGGAGTGAACCTGTATAAATGTGGCCCTTTCAATAACACTATGGTCATCACTTTTATTTATTACATCAATTTTGCTATCCTGCACCTTCCTGCTATTAGCAGCTCGGAGCGGCTCACAATGTATCATTAAAAAATGTGAAATGCAATATAAATATAAAACCAGCATATATAAACACAATGGTGGAGCCATTTCCCTCTCCCTCCTCCCCATGCCCTCCAACCTCACCTGTCTCCCTCACCAAAAGCCTGGCATAACAGCCAGGTCTTACACAGTCGTTGCAAGGATCCTGGGCCAAATGGACCTTTGTGGGAGGGAGTTCCAGTCTTGGTGCGGCCACCGAGAACGCCCTCCTCAACGTAGCCAACCGAGAAACACATGGGACCTTGAGAAGGGCAGTCCCAGCCAACCGTAGGGTCTGATCCAGGGCCCAGGGGGTGAGGTGGTCCTGCAAGTAGGTAGGGCTCAGGCTTTGTAGGTCAATATCAACACCTTGAATTGGGCCCGGAAGACTATCGGCAGCCAGTGAAGAGAATGGAGCATCAGTGTAATGTGCTCATGACGACCCATCCCCGTAAGGAAATGGACCACCGCATTCTGCACAAGTTGCAGCCTCCGAACTGTCACCAAGGGTAGCTCCGTATAGAGTGTGTTGCAGTAGTCCAATCCTAAGGTGATGAAAGCATGGGGAATGGTGCCCAGGTCTAGGTCAGAGTCCAAGACATACGGCCGAAGCCACCGCACAAGATTAATGGGGGGGGGAGGGGAGAGAGAACACACTCCTCACGACAGCCACCACCTGGACATCCAGGCGGAGCTGCGAGTAGAAAAGCACCCCCAGACTACAAACCTGAGGAACCAACGGGGAGCAAATCCCATCAATGATGGGGTCACCACTCCCTCAGCCCCTTCTACCAGCATCACCTCCATCTTGTTGGGATTCAGTTTCAGACAGCTCGCACTCATCCAGTCCCTCACAGCCACCAAATTCTGAGTAAACACCAAGACTGCTGGGCATGGGTCAGCTGAAAATGAGAGGTAATGTTGGGGGTCCATCAGCATATCGATGACACTGAACACCAAACCCCCTCACAACCTTGCCCAAAGGCTGTATGTACACATTGAACAGGAGAGGAGACAGAATAGAACTTTGCGGAACTCCACATATGAGGTCTGGGGAAGATGAAGAACAATCCTCCAGCACCACCCGCTGAGTACTTCAGCCAGGAAGAATCGAAGTCATTCAAGAGCAATTCCCCACCCCCACCCCAGCTCAGTCTCGCAAGTGGGTCACCAACACCTCGCAGTCAATGGTATCAAATGCAGCAGACAGATCTTAACAGAACCAAAAGGGTCGACTGACCTTGAACTAACTCAAGACAAAGGTTGTCGACCAAGGCCACAAGCGCAATCTCAGCGCCATACCCCTGACAAAAGTCGGACTACGAGGGATCCAGAAAATGGACACGCTCCAGATGCCCCTGAAGCTGCTGAGTCAGCACCTGTTCAATAATCTTCTCTAAAAAGGAAAGGTTAGAGACAGGCCAATAGCTGGCAAGGAAGTCAATGTAAAGCGATGGTCTCTTGAGCAGACTGCACCACAGTCTCATTGAGGCATCCCAGCACTCTGTCCTCCCTAAGGGAGGCGCGCACACACACACACCACACACACACACAGCAACAGCTCCAGTGTCTCCTGGCTGGCCTTAATGAGCCAGCATGGGCATGGGTCCAGGTAACAGGTAGCTCTAATGGCCCCAAGGACATCACCGACCTCAGCAGGTAACACCCACAGAAACTGATCCCATAAAACAGGACAAGGGCTTTCATTACCTCTGGTTCTCCCACTGCATCAAGCGCGGCATCAAAGTTGTGGTGAATATAAGCGATTTTATCAACAAAAGAGTCAAACATGTCAGGGCCAGGCCCCAGGGTTTGTGAGGTCATGTGCGAAGTCTTGGTGCGGGGCCTAATTTGCATATTTATGCAAATGTGTACATTTACATAATATTTACTCCCTGTGGACAGGAAGGATTCCCATTCCCTTCGAGCAGCCATAGACAAGCATGGCCTCCCAATGCTCCCCCCCCAACCTCCCAATGCTCCCCCACCCACCCAGCCAAGCATCTACCAGGGTAGACGGGTGGGCAGTGAGGCAAGCAGAGAGAGACAGACTGCGTCCACTGCCTTACTGGGGGAGGGGGATAAGCTTAGCCAGCCTGGCCTCCAGGGCCTGTTGCTTCTTTCTGCCTGTGCCTTCTGCATGCACACGGTGCGACTGATCCAGATGCTGCTATCAAACACACGATACTCAAAATGCAGCTAGCCTATTAAGCACATTATGCCATGAAAAGAGAGACACATATATATACACACATATATACATATATATACACACACACACACACACACACACACACACACACACGTATATACACATATATATAACCAGTTCAGTTGTGCCCCCATAATCCATTCACTCTGCCCCCACCCCATAAGCAGTTCATTTGTGCCCCCACTGCCCATATAATCCATTCACGCTGCCCTCCACCCATAACCAGTTCATTTGTGCCCCCGGGGCAGCATGAATTGATTATATGGAGGGCGCAAATGAACTGGTTATGGGGTGTGGGTTTAAAGACAGTATTC
The DNA here is from genome assembly GCA_003113815.1 of Sphenodon punctatus. Taxonomy (NCBI): domain Eukaryota; kingdom Metazoa; phylum Chordata; class Lepidosauria; order Sphenodontia; family Sphenodontidae; genus Sphenodon; species Sphenodon punctatus. Next base: position 244,043 of record QEPC01012199.1, on the reverse strand, counting down.
CTGTTAGCAATAACTTAATTAAGAAGAGTTAGTGAAACAGCAGCCATAATAATCTCAGAACCATATTTGCAGATTTCCCAAGGTAGAATAGATATTACTTTACATCCTAAATTCCTACCTTAGATAGTATAAGTAAGACAGTTTTGAGAATGTGGCCCTTTTTACACGGGCCTCTCCCACCCATGAACATGCAGATTTCTGCGTGTTTATGGATGGGGGAGCCCCGTGTGAACAACACAGTGCACCTGCCCTTGTTGAGTGGGGGTGCATGAGCGCCCACCTAACACATCCCCACTAACTCCCACTCGTCTCCACACACAAAGCAACCGGGGGAAACGGCGGTTACTCCAATGGTGTGAATGAGTGGGGATGCATGTGCGGCCGTGTGCACGTCCCACCCACGCACCAGCGTGCCCAAGGACCCCCCCACCCGGCGGAGCCATGTAAAAATGGCCTGTGAGAAGCTACTCAAAGAGCAGACGGTTGCTGCCTTGTAAAGAAGGTTCTTTGAGAGAACTCCTAACATTCTCACAACACCCACCCTTCCAGCCCCGCATGGAGTTTTCTTATATTCCTAGAAAGGGCTGGAAGGAACTGTTACTCTGAGGGAGGGAAGAGTGCTTTTTATACTAGAGGAGATCGAGACCATCACGTTGTCTATTATTTGAATAGGGTGAGCATGCACAACCCAGTTGTGAGAATGTTGGAAGTCATCTTGAAGAACCTTCTTTACAAGGTAACAACCTTCTGATCACTGACAGGGAGGACCTTCTGATCACTGACAGGGAGAAGTTGTTTGTAAACGAACAGCTTTATCTCCCAGTCCTATCATGTCCGCTGCTGCTGCTGCAGCACTACTAAGAGGCAGAGGCAGGTGAGGGATGGGGACCGGAGCCAGAGGGGAGGCAAAAGAACTTATTGGGGGAGAAGCTGGCTGCATCCTGCCGCCCAGCCAGGCAAGTGCAGGGCCCCAGCTGGCTGCGTGGCCATGTGCGACCGTACATGTGGCACATGCCTGGGGCTGAGCACTGGAAGACTCAAGTTCCAGGTGGAGGAAGGCCAGACTGACCAGCCCCCTCAACACCTGGAAAAAGGGATTACAAGGAGGGGCCGGAAGGTTTCTGTTTAGATGTGGAAATTTAGGTTAAGAGGAAAACAGTGGATAGTCAGGGATGGACCTTGACCCCAGTGGGGGAGATTGGGAGTTGGGTTACGGAGGGGAGATGTTCTGAGGTGGGGCACCCCGGTGTGTGTGTGTGGGGGCAATCTTGGAGGGAATCACTTGGTGGCAGCTGGTGGTGGGGACTGTGGTTGTTTTAGGGAGGTGGAGGGAGGAGTTCCCCCGAGGCCTGGACGGAGCAGCTGGCAGCTGGGGTTGGGTTAGAGTGGAAGAGAGGTGATGAAGCAGCCATAGGAATCGTTCTGGGGTGGGGGAGGTATGGTCGTGGGGGGCGAATGGTTCAGGTGGTCCAGAGACCAAGGTGCTTAGTGCCTATTCCCAGGACCAGCCCCTCCTCAGATGGGATGATGGATCAAGGTTTGAGATCCCTCTGTTCAGGGCTGCTGCTGTTGAACCCGAGGTCTGTGGCTAATAAAGCATCAGTGATCCGGGATTTAATCCTGGATCAGGCCGCAGACCTTGCGTGCTTCAGGAGACCTGACTGGATGGGGAGGCGGGCCTGATTTTGGGAGACCTTGTTCCAGTGGGGTACTCCGTGAAGCACCAGCCTCGGCTTGAGGACCGGGGGGTGGGGGTGGTGTAGTTATGTTTTTTAAGGCGTCTTGGACTGCTATGAGGTATTCATTGCGGTCTATCACAGGAATCGAGGCTCTCCATGTAGTGTTTGATTTGACAGGGGACAGAATTGGGGTGCTGCTGGTGTACCGGGCTCCTACCTACCCAGCAGCATCCCTCTCCACTCTGGCGGAGCTGGTGATGGGGGGGGGGAAATCTCAACATCCACAGCCACGCCTTGCAGGGGTGGAGCTTGGGAGTCCTGTTAGACCCCAGCCTTTGGCTGGATTGCCATGTAGGCGGTGGCAAAGGGAGCCTTTCGCCAGCTACATCTTGTGCGGCGGCTCCGGTCATATGTTTTGGACTCCGACCTGGCCACCCACATCCATGCGTTCATCACCTCGAAGCTGGATTACTGCAACACGCTCTACGTGGGGCTGCCCCTGGTGACGGTTCGGAAGTTGCAACTGGTGCAGAATGCAGCGGCCCGTCTTATGACAGGGATGGGCCGTAGGGAGCACATAACACCAGTGCTCCAAGCTCTGCACTGATTGCCTATAGCATTTCGAGCCGGATTCAAGGTGCTGGCTTTAACCTTTAAAGCCCTACACTGCTTGGGCCCTTCCTATCTGTGAGACCACCTCACTCTTCGGGCCTAGGACAAGCCCTGTGGTTCACCAGGGGCACCTTCTTGGAGTCCCCCGGGTTAACAACGGGCCCACAATGGAGAGGGCGTTCTCAGTGGCCGCACCACGGCCATGGAACTCCCTCCCAGAGGAGGTTCACCTGGCCCCATCTGCCGATCTTCCGCCGGGCCTGTAAAACCTGGTTGTTCACACAGGCCTTTGGGGAAGGGAGTGGGTAGGGTGGGAAGGGTTTTTTAAGTCCGACTGTTTTACCCTTATTTATTTTGGTTTTAGGTTCCCTCTTGGTTTAGGTTTTTATTGTATTTACTGTTTTTATGGTTTTAAAACGTATTTTGTAAGTTGCCCCAAGCCGTCTGTTGACGGGAGGGGGCGGGATATAAATGTAAATATAACTCAATAAAATACTCAGCTGAACGTGACTTTGCAGACGCTAGGAAAGTAGCAAAGAACCCCTTCTTTACCGCCCGCACAGCCACTTTTGCGTGGGTATGTTTTCTCTGTTAACAGGGAAGGGTGGGTTAGTGTATTGATTGTTCAGTGTGTTTTGGTCTATAGAGCTGCTCTGCACCAGCCACCCATGGCAGTCTCCAACAACATGGAGCCCGTCATGGGTGCTGCACCATGTTTCCCCCTCTTACACATTTGTTTGTTACAACAGCTATGCATAAAGGGGGAACTCCAGGGAAGAAGTCTCCTTCCTCACTACTCCTGACAGCAGTGGATCCATGGGTATAGCTATAATAGGCACGTGGTGCAACTGCATCAGGCCCCAAAACTGGAATGAGTGCATAGGCAAATGGGCAATTAGCACCCACTGAAGACCTGCTAAGTGCTTCGAGGGCCCCATTCCATCCTCTGCACCAGGGTCCATCCCAACCTAACTATACCTCTGAGCAGATAACCCTGCTCTAATTTTATGATTGGAATCAGCAAGAGGTTGGGGGTTGGTACTCAAGCCTCACCAGCAGCTAAGAGAGAGCACCCCCTTGCTGTTTCTAAATCCTGCAATAAGGATCGGATGAAAGTGAATGGCCCTGCTCAGGAGCCCCCCACCCCCCAACAACTGGAAAAGGCAAGAAGGACCCTTTGATGCTTGGAGAATTGCATTGACCCCTCCCCTCCCCAAGATCACACCCCTCTCCTCTGCAGCTTTAAATTCTCCACCCAGAGCACAAAGTGCAGAGGGCAGGGGATCTGTCTCAGTTACTCAGGGGGGCTGGGGAGTCTTAAGTGGCTGGCAGAGGAGAACACGAATCTTGCCTTCTGCCTCCTGTGATATCGCCACCAGGATCCAGGAAGAGATGCTCTCTCCTCTCCCAGCCACTCAGGGGACTACCCAGCCCCTTGAGTGGGAAAGAGTACAGCTTCTCCTTGTGAGTGCACCCCTTTTGCCATTTGTGCTATTGCTACTGGGATCTGAGGGGATCCAGGTGGCAGAGGGGAGAGGGCATTCTTTTGCAGTGGGAGTGCTCTCTTCTCTCCAGCTGCTCTGTGGGCTGAAGCACCCCCCCAAAAAGGCAGGAAATGTTAAATCAGTCATCTAAATTAACCAACTACATTTAGGAGCCCCTCAGAGAAGAGAACACCCTGTCCTTTTATATATATATTATATATTTTTATTATTTTTCAATTTCAACAATCTCACTATTTTATCCCACTTTACAAGCAATATTAAAGGACCATTTCGGGATATTCCCGTTATAGCATCGGTCCTCTACAGTAATATCAGTGAGTTAAACCTATATGCTATATTTTTGTTAAACATAGTGATATTTCTGAAGCATCAAAGTTTGAGTATTTTTGTATTAAATCCCATATATTGTTCCAAACAGCATAAAACCCTTACATTTCTTGATGGACTTCGGTGTATATGCGCTCCATTGTGAGCGTAAACCATAAACGTTGTATCCACTTTTTAAATGATGTTTTTTTATCCGATTTCCAATTACAAACTGTCATGTGAAGAATTACAGTCTCAATTGTTGGCACGCCAATTTTCTTTCCTTAATTATTTGTGTGTTGGGAAATATGCCCAGCAAGGTAAATATAGGCTAAAATGGAATGTCATTCTGGGCAACCGCATTCAGGTGTGGCCAAACTTCCTTCCAAAACTCATTTATGTAAGGGCATTGCCACCAGCAATGTATCCAAGTTCCAGGTACCCCACATCCCTGCCAACACTTTTGTGGGTAGTCCTTATTCATGATATTCAGTCTATATGGAGTAAAATACATTCTGTATGAAGTTTTTATCTGCGGTTCTTTTATTGACAGAGATCTAGATGCCCTTTGCATGCTTTTCCATATTTGACTCATCTTTTTTCTCTATTTTTACTTGCAGATCTTCTTCCCAGTTGGCGATATAACCTGCATCAGGTAAGTTAAACAAGGTATTTATAGCTTTATATAGTCTTGATATTATATGCTTCTGTGAAGGGGCCCCCATACAGAACTTTCTCCATTTTCCTTATATAGGAAGGCTTGCTGAGCTTATTGTTAAATTGGTTTTTGATTTTTGTGTATACAAAAAAATCTGGGTCCCTTCCAAGTTTGTTTAATAGTGTTCATTGTCAAGAGTTCTTCTCCCACAAATAGATGTTTCACATAGTTTAATCCTTTAGATTCCCATAACTTTCTCATTGTTTCAGCTATGCCGGCTTGTTTTGACCACTGTCCGAATATAGGCATATATGGGGTTCTCTCTTTTATCATTTCGGCTTTCTTTAAACAATTTCCCCATATTTGGAGTGCCATCCGTACAAACGGGTGCTCCTTTCCTTTTTACATTTTTATTTCTTGATCATCTGTAAGTTGGTATTTAAAGATTTTGGTCATACAGAAACTTTTTTCTATCTCAATCCAATCAGGGAGGTTACTATTCTGTTCCATACTATTCCACAAATAATCTTATTTACCGTTCCAAAACATTCCTTAGGGACCCTGATTGGCAGGGCAAAAGACATGTATAATAGCTTTGGTAAGATTGCCATGTTTATTAAGTTTGTCTTGCCAACCCAGGAGATTTGAAGCTTTCTCCCAAGTTTCCTCTTTGCTCTTAATTAGGTTTAGCAAAAGGCAGAAAATTAGCTGTGTATAATTCTTTCCAATTTTTAGTGATGTTGATACCCAAATATTTATGAAAAACAACTTAGTGCAGTATCTGGATATAAAATAAACATAGAAAAATCTCAAATGTTAATATTTCATGGAGAAAAGCTGTCGAGAACTGAACTGCAAAAATCTACACCATTTAATCTACAAAAGAGTGCTATTAAATAGTTCCCAATTCCAACTCCTTCTCCCTCCCCCTCTCAGTGGGGGTTCCCCAAGGCTCTGTCCTGGGCCTTCTACTCTTCTCTATCTATACCCTGTCCCTTGGCAAACTCATTGCCTCCCACAGCTTCCAATATCACCTCTATGCTGACGACACTCAATTCTATCTCTCCATCCCCTCTCTATTCCCTTCTGTCCAAGCTCGCCTCATCAACTATCTCTCGGATATCTTGGAGATCTCCGCCTGGATGTCCCAATGTGAGCTCAAGTTCAACATGGCTAAGACTGAACTCCTTATCTTTCCTCCCTACCCTTCCTCTTCCTCTTCCCTGTCCATCCTTATTGATGGGGTCACCAATTTGTCCCATTTCCAAAGCCCGTAGCTTGGGCTTCATCTTTGATACTCACCTTTCCTTTAAACCTTACATCGACTCTGTTGTCAAGTCCTGTTGCTTTGCCCTCCATATCATTGCTCGGATTCGCCCCTTTCTCTCTGTCTCCTCAGCCAAAACCCCTGTTCATCTCTCGCCTTGACTACTGCAACCTCCTCCTTGCTTGCCTCCCCAGCTCTCACCTGTCCCCCCTTATCTCCACCCAAATCTCCGCTGCTAGGGTCATCCACTCAGCCCCTCGCTTCGACCACGTGCAGCCTCTCCTCACTTCACTGGCTCCTCCCTGCCAGAACGCATTCTTCACAAACTCCTGGTATTCTTATAAAACCCTTCAAAACCTGGCTCCCCCTTACCTCTCAGCCCTAGTCTCCTTACACACTCCTGCATGCACTCTCTGCTCCTCCTCTGTCCCCTCCCTCGCTCTCCCTCATCTCCTTCTCCCCTAACCAGGTTGTGGCCGTGGCAGGGAGTGCGTTACGGCAGTTACATCTTTTCCGGCGGCTTTGGCCGTATCTCTCAGACTCCGACCTTGCTACTGTCATCCATGCCTTTATCACCTCAAGGCTGGATTACTGCAACACGCTCTACGTGGGGCTGCCCGAGAAGCTGGTCCAGAGGCTGCAGCTGGTGCAGAATGCTGCAGCCCATCTCCTTATGGGAGCGGGTCGCAGGGAGCACATGATACCAGTGCTCCGGTCTCTGCACTGGCTGCCTATAAAGTACTGGGCCAGGTTCAAGGTGCTGGTTTTAACCTTTAAAGCCCTTCACGGCCTGGGCCCTGCTTATCTGTGGGACCGCCTCACTCCCCATGTGCCTGTGCGACCCTTGAGATCGTCCATTGGAGCCTTTTTGGAGGTTCCCCGGGCGAGGTGGGTGGCCGTCCCTGTGCTGTGGAATTTGCTCCCAGAGGAGGCTCGGTTGGTTCCCTCCCCCCTGCTGTTTCGGCGTGTCTGTAAGACCTGGCTGTTCCATCAGGCTTCTGGCGAGGGGTAGGGGTGGGGGGTTTCCCCACATTGTATTGTGTTTTAAATTGGTTTTTTTTAAAATGTATTGAATGTTGTTTGCTGCCCCGGGCTGCCCTATGGGCAGGAGGGGTGGGATATAAATTTTAAATAAATTAAATAAATAAAAATAACCACCTTCGTCCCTTCTCCCTTGCTGCCCCCCATGCCTGGAACTCCCTCCCTGCCCACATCCACCTTGCCCCCTCCCTCCACACCTTCAAATTCCTCCTCAAAACCCACCTCTTCCTCGCCTCCTTTCCCGACGCCTGTTGGAGCTTTCCTCTCAGTGTTTGCTGTCTGCCCTCACCGCGGACTCCTGCCTGGCTGCGGCCAATCCAGGCATGTGCACGTGAGACTTCGCATCTGCTTGAATTATTATTATTATTATAAGCATTTGTATAGCACCAGTTGTGTAGCTGGCGCTTTACAGAACAATAAGATAGATGTGGCCCCTGCCTACGGCTTACAGTCTAATAGACATGGAGAGGGAAGACTAGGAGGAGACATAGGGAGAGACAAGGGATAAATAACATTCAAGCAGATTCGAGGTCTCAGGTGTACGTGCTTGGCTTGGCTGCAGTTGGGCGGGGGTCTGCGGGGAGGGCAGACGGTGATTGTTGAGAGGGGAGTTCTGGCAGGTGTCGGGAAAGGCGGCGAGGGTTATTTATCCCTTGTCTCCCCCCATGTCCCCTCTCCTGGTCTTCCCCCTCCATGTCTATTAGATTGTAAGCCATAGGCAGGGACCGCGTCTATCTTATTGTTCTGTAAAGCACCAGGTACAACAGCTGGTGCTATACAAATGCTAATAATAATAATAATATTGCAATATTGAATAATAGTGGAGACAGGGCAGCCTTGCCTGGTGCCCCTGGTCAATCTAAATTCTGTTGATGTTGCACCATCTATAATAATTTTTGCCATTGGAGACTTGTATATTAATTTTACCTAATCCGTAGAACGACCCATTATGCCCATTCTTTCCATTGTTTGAAATAAGAATTGATGCTCCACCATGTCAAAGGCCTTCTCAGCATCTAGGGATACCACTGCAGCCGGGGCGCTATTGTTTTGTATTTGATGTATAATACTGATCACTTTCTGTACATTGTCTATCCCTAGCCGCCCTGGTATAAATCCTGTCTGGTCCACAGCTATTATATCTGGTATACCTAACAATCTATTGGCCAATATTTTTGTGAATATCTTGGTGTCTGTATTAATTAACGATATAGGGCGGAACCTGCTATAGAGTTCGGGGTTTTTTTTCGGTTTAGGGCAAAGCGTGATATGTGCCTCGTACAATGACTTAGGCATTTCTTGCTGTATTAGAAACACATTGTACATTTTAGTTAACATTGGGCTTAACTGTTCGGAGAATACCTTATAAAACTCTGTAGGATACCCGTCAGGCCCTGTTGCTTTGTTTCTAGGGAGGCTTTTGATTACTTCTTTTACTTCGTCATTTTCAAAAGGCTTGTTTAAAAAGCTGTTTTGTTCTTTGGTAATTTTGGGCAGTTTAACTGAGTTCAGAAAGGCATTTATATTTTCTTTTGTTTCCCCCGTTTTATATATTTTTTCATAAAAGTCAAGAAAGCAGCGTTCCTTTTCCTTCCCCTTTAGGATTTCTGAGTTGGGAATTTCTCGTATATATGGTATGCTGGCTTTTTGCCTCTTTTTTTTTTATTAGCCAAGCTAATACTTTATCTGCTTTATTTGCTTTTTCAAAGTAATACGCTTTGGTATATCTTAATTTGGTGATCATCGATTCTATTTCCAACTAATTGATTTGGCTTTTTAATGTAGCAATTTTTTCTGCGTTTATTTTTGGTTGTTTAGCTTGTTGCCTGATTTATAAATATAATTAGCTAATTTGCTTATTTTTTCCTTTTTCAGATGAGCACCTAATAAAATAAATTGGCCCCTGAGAACCATTTTGGCTGCTTCCCACAATATGATTGGGGATGTACCTGGTTGATCATTATGCTGAACATATTCCACTATTTCTTTCTGTATTTGTTCTTGAATCCATTTGTTGTTTAAATAAAACCTTTTAACCACCAGTGTTGTTGGTACTTATTTTGCTGATATTCTCGTTTATCTCCATTACCAAAGCATTATGGTCAGAGAAGGTAATGATATGTATATATACTCTCTCACATACATTTATCAGGGCATGGTTTACCACTATATGGTCAATTTTAGTGGAGATTTTATGTGGGTTAGAGTAAAAGGTAAATTCCTGCTTATTTGGATGGAGAATTCTCCATATTTCTTTCCAATTGTATCTTTCTATTACTTGAGTTATTCTTTATTGCTGTTTATTTAATTTCGTTTTTGCAGAAAGATCAAGAGGGGAAAGTAGACTATTAAGGTCACCACAGAGCAGGCCCAGTCTTCAATTTTTTACGCCAGATTAGGGATCAATTCTGTAAAAAAAAGCAACTGTGTTATTATTTGGAGCATATGTTGTTGCTATTGTGTACTTCTCCTTGCCAATTAATCCTTTTATCATCAAAAATCATCCCTTTGCGTCTCTTTCTATACTTTGTATTTGTAGATTTAACGTTTTTTAAATCCCTATTGCTACCCCTGCTTTCTTTTTGTCCCCATTTGAAAAGTAAACTTTATAATTTCTATTAGTGAATCTGTAATTATATTTCTTTAATAGGTGAGTTGCCTGAATGCAAAAATGTGTGAGTGCGTTCGATGTAAATGCTGCCAAACCATTTTACATTTTATTAGGTTATTTAACCTGTAAATATGAAAAGAAATTATTTTTAGATTATCCATCTCCCTTCTTTAGTTTCCTCTCAAGTATTTGACCCTCATTCTTTATTTTTATTGTTATAATATTTTTATTCAGCTTTCCTCCTTTTTTATGGTTTTCCCTTAATTCACCTATAATATTCCTTACTGCTATTATATGGGCGTTTTGTTTGTTCACTATGTTTAACCTAGTTCTACCACTCTTCCTTCCCCTATTTTTTGTCCCCCTCCCCCATACTTAACCCCTTTTTTCTTTATCAACACAACATAACCTCAGCTCTATATAAAAAATTTCTATATCTTATTTCTAAATTTCTTTCACACTACTTTTACTAAATTACACAAAACAACAGATAACTGGAGGGGTCCCCTTAAAGGAGTGTCGTGTATATTAGGCTCTCTGCTTCCCCCAGACCCTTTGCCATTCAATAACCACCCATTACTGTACTCATTAACATGTTTATACATATTACATTTTAGCCAGACTTTTCACTTTTTAGGCTTTTCCCCTTCCGTTTTGGTATCTGACCAAACTCAGTTCTTTATGTTTTTCTATATATACTGCTGTAAATCAGTCTCCTGATTGAAGTGCCTTCTTCTCCCTTGGTGTATAAAAGAGAACCTTGCTGGGAAAAGTATCTGTGCTTTTATTCCCATTTTACTAAAAGCTTCCAGTTGTGGTCTCCAGACTTTCCTTTTCTGTATAGTCTGATATGCAACATCAGGGAATATAGATATTTTAGTTCCTTCAAAAGTCAGTTCTTTTGCACTCCTAGCTGCTCTGAGAAGTGCCTCCTTTTCCTGAAAACAGAGAAATTTCACAATTATCCCTCAGGGGTGGGGGGGGCTGGTCTTTGGGTTGTGGTCAGAAGCCCCCAGCCGCCATAGCGACAGCGACAGCAACAGCAGGGCTCATCCCCTGCAGGTGAGCGAGGCTCCACCCCCCTGGGAGGGCCCAGCCCAGGCCCCAGGCCAAAGCTGCCCGCCCGCCCCAGCGGGCGGCAGCCCTTGGGCGGCGCCCGAAGGGCGGCGACAAAAGGGCAGCGGCCGTTTTGTGGCCGTTGTGAGGCCGGAGCGAGGACAGCGAGGGGCCACCCCCCTGACAGCACCCGCGCGCACGCGGCACCTGCAGGCCTGGCTTCCCCCCGATACCTGAACAGGTAACACCTATGATGCCTCCCTATACCTCCCTTGCCTCCTCGCCCTCTATCACCTCCCTCCTTCTAGCCTCTCTCACGCACCCCCTCCTTCTCCCTCTCCCTTCACCAGCAGCCTTTCTCCAGCCAACCTACCCCTTATCCTCACCCACGCCCATTCCCCCTAGCCCCAAACCCGGCCGTTCCCCATCCCCCAACCTCATCCGCATCCCCTGCCTTCCCAAACACCAATTGCCTTTTTCCTGCTCCCTCTGGAACTGCCGCTCGTCCGTGGCTAAAGCTCCCTTCATCCACGATCTCTTCCTCTCTCGCCCCTTTCAACTCCTGGCTCTTACGGAAACCTGGATCACGCCCTCCAACTCTGTTACCCCGGCTGCTCTATCCTCCGGGGGCCTGTCGTTCTCTCACCGCCCCCGCCCTGAGGGCCTGGGTGGTGGTGTGGGCTTGCTCCTTGCTAAGCACTGCCAATTCAAAACCCTCTCCCCTCCCCCCTCCTCCTCCTTCCCTTCCTTTGAGGCCCACTCTGTGCGCTTATACTCCCCTCTACACCTTCGGGTTGCTGTCATCTACCGCCCCCCGGGTTCCCTCTCCTCTTTCCTCCCGGACTTTGAATCCTGGCTCACCTTCTTCCTCTCCGATGATATCCCCACTCTTATCCTTGGTGATTTCAACATTCACGTTGACACGCCCTCCGCCCCCTCTGTTTCCCGCTTTCTCTCTCTCGCTTCCTCCTTTAATCTCCGACTCTGGACCGACTCCCCCACTCATACTGACGGCCATTCCCTCGACCTCGTCTTCACTCGAAACTGTTCTCTAACTGACCTCTCCTTTGACCCCTTCCCTAGTTCTGATCACTTCCTCGGCTCCTTCAGCCTTTCCCACCGACCCCCCTCCGCCTCCCCCTCTATGCGCCCCTTCCGCAATATGCAGGCCCTTACTCCCTCGGAGTTTGCCGCACATCTTTCCCCCCTTCTCCCCCCCGTTTTCGCCTCCTCCTCCCCTGACTCTGCTGTCTCTGCTCTCAACGCTTCTCTCTCCTCGACCCTTGACTCTCTTGCCCCCCCCTCTGCTCGCCCCGTCCGCCCCCTCGACCCCCGCCCCTGGCTTACCCCTGCCATCCGCTACCTCCGCTCCTGCGCCCGGGCTGCCGAACGCCTCTGGCGCAAATCCCGCTCCCTCCCTGACTTCCTCCATTACAAATTCTCCCTCTCCTCCCTCTCCTCGGCTATCTCCCTAGCTAGGCATCGCTATTATGCCTCTAGGATCGAATCTTTCTCCCGCGACCCTCGACGCCTTTTCTCTACTTTCGACTCCCTTCTCAAACCCCCCTGCCCTCCTCCGCCCTCTTCCCTTGCTGCTCAGGATCTTGCGTCGTTCTTCACCTCCAAGATTGACAAGATCCGTCGGGATATTGCCTCCCTCCGCCCCCCGCCCCCCTCCCTCCTCGCATCCTTCCCTCCTGCCTCTCTCCAGGAAATCTCTGCTCTTCTCTCTTCATCCAACCCCTCCACCTGCCCCCTTGACCCGATCCCCTCCCGCCTCCTGACCTCTATTGCTCCCACTGTCGCTCCCCCCCTTCTGCATGTTGTCAATCTCTCCCTTTCCACAGGCTCCTTCCCCTCTGCCTTCAAACATGCCACTGTCTCCCCCATCCTCAAAAAGCCTACCCTGGACCCTTTCGATCCCTCTAGTTACCGGCCGGTCTCCCTCCTTCCCTTTGCTTCGAAGCTCCTGGAACGTGTCGTCTACTCCCGCTGCCTGAACCTCCTCTCTGCCAACTCCTCCCTGGACCCTCTCCAGTCCGGCTTCCGCCCCCTCCACTCTACTGAAACTGCCCTGGCCAAGATCACCAATGATCTACTTGTCGCTAAATCGAAGCGCCACTACTCCGTTCTTGTCCTCCTTGACCTCTCTGCTGCCTTTGACACTGTCGACCACTCGCTCCTCTTGGACTCGCTTTACTCTTTGGGCTTCCGTGGCTCTGTCTTTGACTGGTTCTCCTCCTACCTCTCTGACCGCTCCTTTAATGTCTCCCTCCCCGAGTCGACCTCCCCCTCCCTTCCCCTCTCGGTTGGGGTTCCCCAAGGTTCTGTCCTTGGCCCTCTCCTCTTCTCTATCTACACCCGGTCCCTTGGTGAAATTATTGCCTCCCACGGGTTCCAATACCATCTCTATGCTGATGACACCCAACTCTATCTCTCTACCCCCTCTCTCTCCTCCTCTGTCCGCTCACGCCTCGTCGACTGCCTCTCTGATATCTCCGCCTGGATGTCCCGACGCCAACTCAAACTGAACATGGCCAAGACTGAACTCCTCATTTTTCCTCCATCCCCCTCCTCTCCCTCTGACCTGACCGTCTGCATTGATGGGGTCACCATCCGTCCTGTTCTCCGTGCCCGCAGCTTGGGCTTCATTTTTGACACGCACCTCTCCTTTAAACCTTACATTGACTCTGTGGCCAAATCCTGCCGATTCGCTCTCCTCAACATTGCCCGCATTCGCCCCTTTCTATCTGTCTCCTCGGCCAAAATCCTTGTTCATGCCATGGTTATCTCTCGCCTCGACTACTGCAACCTCCTCCTTGCTGGCCTCCCTCGCTCCCACCTGTCCCCCCTTGTGGCGATCCAAAACTCTGCCGCCAAGGTCATTCACTCTGCCCGTCGCTTCGACCATGTGACGCCTCTCCTCCTCTCCCTTCACTGGCTCCCCCTTCCTGAACGTATCCTGTTCAAACTCCTGGTTTTCACGTTCAAATCGCTCCATGACCAAGCTCCCCCTTACCTCTCGGACCTAATCGCCCTACGCGCTCCTGCGCGCGCTCTCCGCTCTTCCGCTGTCCCCTCCCTCGCTCTCCCTCGCTTCTCCTGCTCGCCCAACCGCCTTCGTCCCTTCTCCCTCGCTGCCCCGCATGCCTGGAACTCCCTCCCTGCCGACGTCCGCCTCGCCTCCTCCCTCCGCTCCTTCAAATCCCTCCTCAAGACCCACCTTTTCCATGCTGCCTTTCCCAATGCCCTCTAGTCTTTCCCCTTGCTCTTACTGTCAGCCCTCCTCTGCTGACTGCTGCTACCGACCACCTTGTAACCAAGCCAAGTACACGCACCTGAGACTTCGCATCCGCCTGAATGTTTGTTTGTCTTCTCCCATGTCTCTCCCGCTGTCCCCTCTCCTTGTCTCCCCCTCCTTGTCTTTTAGATTGTAAGCCACAGGTAGGGACCGCAGCTGATTATATGTTCTGTACAGCGCCAGGTTGTTACTGGCGCTTTATAAATGTTTAATAATAATAATGGTCTCAGGGATCTGTGTGCCCGTTCCATCTCCACCTGATGTAGTTCTTCCTTGTCAGGGAAGATTGCTTTAAAACCCTTTCAGCATCAGGTTCCATGTACCTTCAGTTTCCAGTCCCTCAGGCACCCCATTACTCTCAAATTATTCCTTCTAGATCTATTTTCTAGATCTTCTAATTTATCTTTTAGTGTGTTTATTTCCGTCTCAGTTCTGGTTGTTCTTTGCTCAATAATATTGTCATGATCTTCCTGATCGCCGATTCTTTGTTCTACTGCCTCTATTCTTTTGTTAATTCCATCTATTTGCGTTTTTAGTTCTCCCAGACTAGTTGTTATTGTGGATATTCCTGCTTTATTTATTGCTAGATTCTCTTTTATTGATTTGAATAACTCCAGTACCTGCTCGAGTGTATCTGGGTTCCACATTGTTTCCCTGTGTGCTGAGTCTGCCATTTTCTGAGTCGCGGCTTTGGCCTTTCTTGTACTTCGCCTCGGGAGATAATACTTGTCAATTGTACAGTCTGCTTCTTTTTTCTTGTCTTGGCTCAATCCTTACTTAATTTAACTTTTTAACAGGGTTTTTTAGGCTTTTGCTCTCAATTCTTTTGATTTAGGCATCGGGTCTGGCAGGAGCTCAGCCTGGCACAACCTGCAGCCTTCACATCCCAGTCGACCCCTGAACACCCTGTCCTTGTGATCCTTTACTTGTGAAGGGAAAGGAATGCCCTCTCTTCTCCCTGATCCTCTGGGAAAGTTCTCCAGGAATACACGCCAGCAAGTAGGAGAGGAGATTGCACCCCGGGCAGAGGCTGTGGCATGGAGCACGGCCCTCCGAACCACAGCTTCCAACTCACCCGTCCCGTCCCAGTTTGTCCATCCACCCAGCTGGGTCATCTATTGCATTGTCTACACAGTTTTTGACGGTGTCAAAAAGACTGTGGGTGGGTAATGTGTCATCGGTTTCCACCCAAAATTGTCATTAAAAAACTCCCTAGACCCTATCCTGCAAGTGTCTTCAAGTACAGCTCTAAACAGAGATCATTGCAATAGTCCAGTCTTTAGCTTATGAAGGCACGGATGATGGATGGTGGCCAAAGTCTGAAAGAAAGGGTTAGAGCCTTCTCACCAGGTGGAGCTGGTGAAAAGCATTCTTGGGGATCAAGGCACAGAGAAGGATCCAGGAGCTGGGGTACTCCTGTATCCCTCACTGCACCTGGACACCACGTTGTTCAGGCTGTTAACCGAAGTAACCAAAGGAGGTTGGACCTCATCAGCAACAGGTGTCCCTATTTCCTCTAGGTCACAGGACCAGACAACTATCATCATTTCAGTGATGTCTGCATTCAGCTTTTGTTAGCTCCTCCAAATCTAGTCCTGAAGACAGCCAAGCACTCAATAAGCACCAAGATGGCAGGTGCCAGGTAGGATGAATGAGAGATAGAGTTGGATGTTGTCAGCATACTGATGGCACCACATGACCAATTTTATGCACAATCTCACTAGTAGCCTCAGATACATATTGGAAAAGAGAAAAGACAAGATGAAATCCTGTAGGGCCGTACAGGAGAAGTCTTGTGAGACAACAAACAATCATCCATCACCACCTGCTGGAACCTCCCTAACAACAAATAGAGCCACTCAAGAACAACCCTGTGAACGCCTTCCAGATCGCAGTCATGTCATCAACACCTCAAGATCAACTACTGTGTCAAACATCGCTGAAGATCTAGGAAGATCAGAATACAATTTCTCGGTCTCCTCTCCTAGCAGACTGCTGACGAAGGCAAAAAGAGCACTCTCAATACTATACCCATAACGGAAGTTGGACTGACATGGATCCAGAAACCTGATAGCATCAAGATGCACCTGAAGCTGCTGGGCAAGCACCTGTTCAATAACCTTCCCATAAAGATAAGGCGATAGCTTGCAGGAGAGTCAGCATAAGAACAAGAAGTGTCATACTAGGTCAGACCAATGGTCCATCTAGCCGAGCATCCTGTCTCCGACAGTGGTCAATTACGGTGGCTTGGGAGAAGCACCCAACAGGTCACAATGGGGGATCCATTCCTTGTTGTTTTCCCCCAGCTCCCGTCATATTCCGGTTAATAGCTGCTAATGGACCTATCTTCCAGAAACTTGTCCAAGCCTCTTTTAAACTCAGCTATAGTACTGGCTCTTACCACAGCCTCTGGCAGTAGATTCCACAACCCAATTATACGTGGAGTGAAAAAATATTATTTTATTTGTTTTAAACTTGCCACCCATGAGTTTCATGGAGTGTCCCCTAGTTTTAGCTGAGAGGGTAAAATAACTGCTCCTTGCTTATTAGTTCCACACCACTCATGATTTTATAGACTTCTATCATATCTCATCTCAGTCATCTCTTCTCCAAGCTGAAGAGGCCCAACCTACCAAGCCTCTCCTCATACGGGAGCCCTTCCATGCCCGTGATCATTTTTGTTGCCCTTCTCTGTACCTTTTCTAGTTCAGCTATGTCTTTTTTGAGATGGGGCAACCAGAACTCCACACAATATTTGAGGTGCGGTTGCACCATTGATTTGTATAGAGGCATTATGACATCCTCAGTTTCATTCTCTATCCCCTTACAAATAATTCCTAACATTCTGTTTGCTTTTTTGACTGCTGCTGCACACTGCACAGTGGATTTTGTTGTATTGTCCACAACCACCCCCAGATCCTTTTCCTGAGTGGTAATAGATGGCTTCTTAAGTAAGAGTTAGACAACCACAGTTTTGAGGAAGTCTGCCTAATGGCCCTCCCACAGGGAGGTGTCCGCAAAGGCCTCAATGTCCACTGGCTGGCTTTCACCAGCCAGGATAGGCACTGATCTAATTTATAACTGGTCACCCACATCACTCCAAGTACATCCTCTGCCTTAGTGGGCGATACCAACTGAAGCTGATCCAAATAGATGTCCAAGCCTGTGCAGTCAAACTAGTGGCTCCCCAGTTGTGTTGAATACAAAACAATTTTGCCTGCAAAGTAGGTGGCGAACTCACCACAGCAGTCAATAGAGAACAGACTCCAGGCAAAGACAAACCAGATTCACCAGGCTGTCCACCACCTAGAACTTCTCTACTGAATGAGTGTAGCCTCTACTATGAAGTGCACAGCCCAGCTTGCTTTCCTAGCCACTACCTGCTCTACAGTTTGCATTTTTGTAGTCTATCCCAGTCTAGCACCTGGGAGAATAAGGTATCAAGGCCTGTCAATACATCAGTGTTACTATGTCAGGAAATGAATTTGGGCAACTTCTGCTCTCCGTTACAAAGTTTGTACAGAAGATACATTTAAGAAGCCCAGCTGATACTCTCTAGCCTTCAGATGGCTGTTATACAAAAAAGAGCAAGAATTATATCTCTACAGATCTGGAAACCCGAGCTTCAGTCACATTATATCAACAGAAACCCTTGATAGCAATACTTTGTCCAATAGTGCCCACTATGAATTGCAGGAATTGAGTTAAGCTATGGTTTAACCTATGAACTGTAATTTTAACCTCAACTCGATTCTGAACTACCACTTGCGTACTTAAGATGCAAGGAAAAGCTAAGTCAGTCATCTATTTAGCCAGCCATGTTTCGGTTAACAAACATTAATGCTCAAAACGTCCACAAGCATCTGAGAGGAGCGGAAAAGAGTAAGATGCACTCACCTGTGTCTGAAGGCGAGCAACGATCTCCTTCCGAGCCTTCATCACAGCTTCCAGCTTGCCAGAGACCATGATTGAGAGTCCCTGATCTTTGGCAAGAGACAGCTCCAGGTGAGCCCCTGTCTTCTGCATGATGTCAAGACAGATCTTGGCCTGTTCACCTTCCCCAAACTGGTTCATGTCCTTGTATTTCCTCTCCTCCAGCGGCACATGGAATACCTGCCCAGCAAATAAAATAGGTAAGGGTAAAGTAGTTATGTCAGTGTGAAAGGTTTACACATACAACTGTGAGCTGGACTGTTACAGTGGTTTCTCAAACTTTGTAAGAGAAACTAGGTGTGTGCAATTGTTTTTTGTTATTTAATTACTAAAATGAATGGAGCCCAATTCGTTTTAGTAACTAAAGATACAAAAACTGGATCAGTTTTCGTGTTAAAAATAAAATAAACGTCACTGTGCAAGCACAAAATGGCCACCAAGGCCATTCTGCACATGCGCACCCCTTTTTAAAACCTCGGCCGAGGTTACATGCTAGACCTTTACAGTTTGTCTAAGACTATTGCATGGCCTGATTTCTTGTAATCTCAACTCAAAGGCAGAGGCTGTGTCAAAAGTTAAAACATTGCTGCAGTGACAGTTGAATGTTAGGTACGTGGAAGGATGCCTGATGAACCCCGTCTGATCACCACTGACACAAGCCTCTATGTTTGGGGAGTTGTCTTGAGGCTTCTTTCAGCCCAGGGGCAGTAGTCTCTTGGGAAACAGAAGTGGAACATTATTTTTTTGGAGGTGAGGGCAATACACAATATCCTGTTGGTGCTTCAAACCCACATCCAGTATCCTCCTCATTCTTATACAGGTATAGATAGGACACTAATGGAGTTGTACCAGCATCCTGAAAATGGACTGGGGACTTAACTTGTCAAAGAGAAAAATCTCTTTTCTGTACTGGGATATGAGTATTTTGTGAATCCTAGTATCCAATACTACCCCTATGTTATCTGAGTGGGTGTCCAAGTGGCTTTCTGCCTGACTGACAAGTAAGCCATGAGCCCGATGTACAGACAAGATGCTTTGAAGATCCAAGAGTGTGCTTTTAAGAGGATGACCTAATTAACCAGTTGATTAAGTATGGGTAAATATGGGTCCCCTCTTCTGCAATTTGGGTAACCAAAACATGAAAAAAGTTCAGAGAGCTGTAGATAATGTAAATGGTGTGATACCGGTAGTTTCGAAACCCATAACAAAAAAGTAGCCATCCTTTGTGCTGATGATGTATCAGACTATGAAGGTACACTTCCTTTAAGTCTATGGGAAAGAGCCAACTGTTGGGTCCTACTGCTGCAGCTATTAATTTGAGGGTCACCATATGAAACGTCCTCACCTTGATATAGTGGTTTAGTCGCTTGAGATGAAAAACAGTTCAAAAGGTCTCCCAAATTTCTGGAAACCAATAATAATATGACATATGCCCTGTACATTTCTGCAAGATCGACCTGGCCCGAAAGTTCTTATACAGATACCTGTTACCATCTGATGATGCTTCTGAATGCTGTTTGAAATTAGGGAGTGAACAAAAGAGTATCTGGTAAAGGTCTTGAGCTCTACGCTATCTCCAGAATGGACCATGGATAACACCCATTTATCTGAGGTAGAAATGGCCTGGGCATCTGTGAAAACCTGCAGCCCTTCCCCTACAATCTCAGACTGCATGGGCAGTCATGCACTGGTTTTCAGTTGATTTGGTCCCACCTGATTGTTATTAGTAGGCCTTGTGTAGCATACTGTGATCTGAAGTCCCTGTTTTGTGGGTGCTGCTGCCTTTTAAAGAAAAACAAACTCACACTTGGGAATGAAAAAAATAATTCTCTTCCCCTGAACTATTTATTAGATTTAGCGGCAGCTTGAGAGAGCACTTTATAAGCACCAGAAACAAGGAGGGCTTTTGCATGCTTCTTTGCTCTTCAAGTCTGTAGCCAGAGGCCCTACACTGGCCAAGGGCAGAGTACATCTACAACAAACGTTGCTGCCAAACAAAACTCTCCTAGCCAAAGAAGTCTCTCCTTTTGGGGTGGGGTGGGGTGGGAGGGAGTGATGACAGGGGTGGGTGGGTGGGGAGGGGTATAGACTTCAGTATCCAGGAAATCAGAGCTCTACTGGAACAGGAAGCTGCAATATACGTTCTTAGCACTGTGTGTGGTAGCTTCAAAATTCATCCTTAAAAAGGAGGAATCCACAACCCTGTCTGTATGACCCCCCCAAAACAAACAAACAAACAAACAAACAAACAAACAATCGCCTGCTGCACGGGAAGTTAACTACTTAGCCAAGGAGGCAGTTGTTGCAGTAACATTTGGAGTAACAAAAAACACACACATATCCACAACTTTTTTTTTTTTTTATTTATTTTTAAAAGTAGTAAAAGCATTTGCTACTTCTTACAGGGCTTAACAAGACTTACCTGGCTGCTCCCATTCAGCTCTAAGTTTCTCAAAAGATTTGTCCAATGGGAGACAGGCTTCCCTTTTTGACAGTTTAGGGAGAAAAACATTTTTGGGGGGGGGAGGGGAGAAGAGGAAACTATTCTGAACCACAAATAATTTTTTTTTACATTCTCTTTAGACTCCAAAACTTCAGTCACCCCAATTACAATAGATTCATACATGGTAAGGGGGGGGGGGGGGGGAATCCAGCCTTCGGTTTTCTTCATAATGAATTCAGAGTCAGAAATATGGTTCTCCTACAAGGGAGATGCAGAATCGGGAAATGAAGACTCACTTTTTGATTTTGCCTTTATGCATGGCTTTGCTGCCCTTTTGAGGTTTAGTATTCCCCATAAGTGTGTGGGCATGAATTTCAGCAGGGTTCAAAGGAGCTGAATCTGGGGAGATATCCCCTGCATGGGGTGGTGAGGGTAACCAGTTATGAACAAGATCCTTGCTCATCCTGGCTGGTGAAAGCCAGCTGGGAGATGCTGGGGCCATTGCTGGCTCCCCCCTTCAGGAGAGGAGGATCAACACCTCCCCCCTTCAGGAGAGGAGGATGTTGGACATTCTTAAAAGTGCGGTTGTCCAGCCCCTGCTTAAGGAGCCAACTTTGGATGCTGACTCCCCAGCTAACTATTGGCCTCTCTCTAACCTTCCTTTAGGGAAGGTTACTGAATGGTTGGTTGCCTTACAGCTCTAGGCTCATCTCAATACTATTGGATTCCTGGACCCATTTTAGTCAGGCCTCCATCCTGAATATGGTACAGAGACTAAGCTTGTGGTCTTGGTCAATGGCCTATGCCTGGAGATTGACAAGGGGAATTCTAACCTGTTGATCCTGTTCAATCCTTCTGGTAAGAAAGCTGCAGCCTTTTCTTTCCAATTCAGTTTTGTTCACTGTCATTCATGCTTTCATCAACTTGAGGTTAGATTACTGCAATGTGCTCTACATGGGGCTGCCCTTGGTGACTGTTTGGAAGCTGCAGCTGGTGCATGAGCATGGCCGCTTGCCTCCTTTCAGGGACAAGGCACTGGGAGCACATTACACTGGTGCGCCAAAGTTCGCACGAGCTCTCTATAACTTTTCAAGCACAATTCAAGGTGCTATTTGACATTTAAAGCCTTAAGCGGTCTGGGCCCCACATATCTAAGAGACCTCCTGTCCTTCCAAGCCTCCTTGTGGGTACCATCTGTCAGTCTTGTTCATATGCTATGGGCTCGCAGAAGAGGTTCTCAGTTGCTGCCCCAATGCTATGGAACTCCCTTCCCCTAGAGGTTCATTTGAGTCCAAGCCTTGGCATCTTCCAGATGTGGTGCAAGACGTTTCTATTTGTTAAGGCATTTGGTAGGCAGGGATAGGGAATGGGAGGCTTGGGGGCAGGAGTGTAAGGGAGTGGTTTGAGAGGGTTTTGTGGGATTTGGGGTAAGGGGAAAGATTGGGGGTTGAGGTTTTTTATGCTGTTTTATATGTACTGTCTTTATTTTGTTTTGTAAGCTACCCTGAGCCATTTCAGAATGGCAGGGTAGAAGTTTAAACAAATATTTATTTATTTAAATAAAATATAGGCAGTATCTTGCCAACAGTCTTGGAATTATGAATATTTCCCAAATAAAAATCATTCCTCTACAAAATAATTTTACTAAATAAATATCCCTAACTTAAAATCCAAAAAAACCTTACCATTATATTACAATTCAAAAGAACATTCAACTACATGTATTTTAAATTCAACTATGAACCATTTTTTCAAACTGCCTTAACTGTCATGTTCCACAGTATTCTATTTTGTGCAATTCATTTTATGAGTTCATTGTATCAACTTGTCTATACGGAGATTGGTGACATTTTGTTTGATAGAGTATATTAAATTTTTATTTATATCACAAAGTTAAAGCAGTTTGAAAAAATGGCTCAGTCAAATTATGATAATAAAGAAATGGTCTAAGTAAAGAATGTGACACGAGACGGTGGTAGAACGTAAGAAGTATGGGAAGAAAGAACATAGATATCTTGTGTTAATGAGGCTGTAAAATTTTGCAATATAGGTAGAAAATTCAGAAATAATTTCCATGCTTTTTGGCGTTTAGATTTTTAGTGTTGAAATATATGTAGTAATTGAATGATTTTTGGATTGTAATTATAATTAATGTTAAGGTTTTTTGGATTTTAAGTTAGGGACAGATTTATTTAGCAAAATGATTTTGTAGAGAAAAAATGTTTTCTCTGGGAAACAGTTCTGCCTTTAACGTTTTTTTAAACTACAAGGTTTTTCGTTTTAGAAAAGTTCCATGGTTTTTACAACATAAGAAAGACAATGTGACTTTTGAAATGGAGTAGATAATCTGTGGATAAATATAAATCATTGAAAATTTTACACAAGCAGTTTGAATCAATGAGAAAAAGGAGACTGTGGCCACAAAATGGTGTCTACCATGAGGAACCCAAGATGGCCACTAAAAAAAGTGGCTTATTTTGGGGCGTGGCTTGAGCCAGCCCCAGCAAGAGGTTTAGTCTGCTCTGGACTACTGAGGAGAACACATCTCCTGGAGAGACTACCTGAGTCTGCTCGGTCCTGCATACACGCAACCACACGGTGAAGTGAGGCCCTGCCACAGAGACAGAAACTGAAAAGTTTATCAAGGTTTTTTTTGTTAATTGAAAG
Organism: Sphenodon punctatus; assembly: GCA_003113815.1. Classification (NCBI taxonomy): domain Eukaryota; kingdom Metazoa; phylum Chordata; class Lepidosauria; order Sphenodontia; family Sphenodontidae; genus Sphenodon; species Sphenodon punctatus. The sequence goes on along the minus strand of QEPC01012199.1, from coordinate 220,964 downwards.
TAGACAGACAAACTAGGGTTCCTTCTAAGAAAGGTAAAAAACAACTAATTTTCAGAAAACCCAGTAGGATATGCTGGGAAAACATATTAGTCAAAAAAATTTCATCCTGATTTTGAAGATGACAATCTGAGTAATATTCTCAGAAGAAATGTTTACTTTGTGATATATAAACGGGAGGTGGTGATATATATTGGGGTGTGCATGTCATTTTTGTTATTGCAATAACGATAATTTAAATTGTCATTTTCATTATTACAATAATGAAAATGACAACTGAAAAACGGTGATATTGATAACGAGAAACGATAATGTCGTTATCATTATTGGTGATGTGGCAGTTGGATTTTGGAGGGTAAACGTGGAGAGGGGAGGAGGGAACAGACACCTCAGAGCCTTAACAGGGTTGAACTCTTAAACTGTTCCTATGTTGGGAGGGGTGAGCAGTGCAAGCAGGCCACAGCAGTCTCATGGCACTCTGATTGCTCAATGCCTGCTGCCTCCCACAACCAATCAAGGGGGCTCTAGGGGAAGGCGCTGCAACCCTTTATAATGGATGGGCCAGTTTTTTTCTCTCCGTTCTGAGAGAGCTCTGCTTGTCAGGCTGCATTTACAGAACTGTGGTGCTTGCACACAAAAAAAATCCTCCCTGGCCCTCATTGTATTACCAACAATACCTTTCCTTTCTCATACCTTACATTTTACACCTTCTCCCTTTCTCTGCCCTCATCACCACATAGTTTATTACGTGACCAAAGGCCATTGCACAAGATAAAATAGTGATAAAAACCACAGCAGATAGTGTCTTTATACAGTTAACAAAAAATATACAAATAAACTTAAAACATGATTATAAAATTAATAGGTATAAGTACTGACATACACATAGCAGCCCCAGGCCCAAAAGACTCTCGATAGTAATAAGAGGTAATATCCGCTAGCAAGGATCCCAAGACTTCCATAGGAGTGACCAAAATCAACCATATTTATCCGACACGACCACCTATCACACCATACAATTTAGCCAAATCTGAATCAGGAGCACATAATACAGAATACAAAAAAAATCAAACAATCAGTCGTAGAAAACCAAGAACCAGAGCATATATTTAACCTAAAGGAGCAAATGCGAGAAATATAGCTCTTAGGGCAAATGCTTGTAATAAAAAGCTAGAGACAGCCCTAGTTCTATCAGAACTGCTGTTCTCTAGCAAAATCTGGTGCAGTTGACACAAAGTTCTTCCTGGAAAAGCCCTTAAGATATGAGCCAGATATTTCTTCCTTAAAGGGGCATACAGATTGCAAGACAGCAAAATATGGGTAATGGATTCTGTTTCCAGATGGTCAAAGGGACACAAACGGTCTGCATATGGGGTATTATTGTATCTCTAAAGTTTTAGAGGGGAAGGAGTTCGTACGAGTCCCCCAAAAAAGACACACACCTGCAATTGGGAGTAACAAAGGGATAGATAGGAGGCCATCTGCCCAGGCTCAGGAGACAGTGAGCAGAAACCAGAAACTGAGGGAGAGTGAGAGACTCTACCTAGGTCATCCTGGCGGCTTACATCAGCCAATCGTCTATTTAACTCCATCTTGGCAACAAAAAGATCTTTATCATAAAAGTGTGCACGAGAAAATCCTAACAGCTAATCTGTTGGTCCAGAAATTGGCACCATGAATTTTTATATAGATCCTTGCTCAAATCCTGCAAGAGGTACATGGAGGATTACAAATTAATACAATGCCAAACATGCAGTGCATTTTTCAGAGCCATTGTATTTAAAGATAACTGACCCAATTCAAGGTGGAGTACAGCAGATGGAACACAACGCTGAGCAGTAAAAGGAGTGTTCTTAAGAATCTGGATTGAAAGGGATTCAGATTATAAGGTTACAGCCCAAAGTCCTGCACCATATAACAGTTGGAAGCAGGCTTTAGCATTAAAAACTAGTAGAGCTGAATTAATAGAGCTGTTTTCCCGAGATTTAAAGAAGCGAGAGATAGCTGTCGAAACTCCCCTTGCGTGATCATACGCAGTTTTGCTCTGTAAATCCCATTTTCCTGTAGTGTGAAATATTATGCCCAGGTATTTGTAAGAGGTGACTTGTTCAATTACATGAGTATCAAGAAACCACCTTGATACTTGATATCATTTTCCTGTAGCTTGAAATATTATGCCCAGGTATCAAGAAACCACCATCGCTGTGGTGTCGTCTGAGAGTATTAGAACGTTCAGGCCTGCGATGTGGTTGAGAAGGGCTGTAAGAGACCACAGAATGGCCCGGAGTTCGAGAAAGTTTATATGCACGAGTCTCTCCCTCTTGAGACCATAGGCTGTGAACCGTGACGTGATTCACGTGCGCACCCCAACCTGTGAGCGAGGCATCGGTGGTGAGGGAGACTTGCACTTGATGTGGATCAAATGGCGTGCCAGTAAGTACATGGTGCGGGGTCAACCCACCAGAGGAGGTCGTCATAGACCTCTGGAGGGATTGTTATATGCATAGAGAGTGGATGCAGGGTGGGGTTGTAGGCATGTGCAAGCCATTGCTGTAGCATTCAAAAGTGTAGACGTGCATAAGGGATCACAGCTGTGGTTGCTGCCATCAGTCCCTGAAGGCAGGGGAAGAAACGTACGGGTTTCCTGGGTTTCGTTTGTAGAAGTAATATGGTCGATACGATGTCGTGGAACCTGTCGATGGGCAGAAAAGTTTTTATCTGTAGGGTGTTGAGAACTGCCCCTATAAACTGAAGCCGTTGAGTAGGCAGAAGGTGAGACTTCTTGAAATTGATGACAAACCCTAGGTTCAGTAAAATTTCAAGATTAAGGTTGAGGTGGTTTGTTAGAGCGTGGGCGGACGGTGCTGCGAGCAGTCAGTTGTCCAAGTACGGAAACACTTTAATCTCCAGTGTCCTTAGGTGGGCTGTGACTACTGCCAGACATTTCGTGAAGACCCTGGGCACTGCAGACAGGCCGAAGGGAAGAACAGAATACCGGATGTGTCGATTCCCTACAACAAAACGTAAGTATCGTCTATGAGCAACATTAATGGAAATAAGCGTCCTTTAGGTCAAGGGAGGCCAACCAGTCTCCTTGCTGAAGGCCAAGGAAAATAATGGGAAGGGAGGTCATGCGCAACTTGAATTTTCGAATATACTTGTTTAGTTGGCGAAGGTCCAGGGATAGGCCTGAAACCCTCATCCTTTTTGGGGACCAGGAAATAGTTTGAATAGAAACCAGTATTTCGCTGAGATGGAGGGACCTCCTCAATAGCTCCCTTAGCAAGAAGCTCCTGAACCTCAAGTAGTATTGTCACCGAGGAATGGGAAGGAGTGGGAAGGGGGCAGGGAAGAGGGGGGACCCCACACTCTCTCGACACACAGATAGGATACAAATAAGGACAACCAGAGGCAACTACACTTAACGCAGATACCTAGCTCGGTAAGGCTAGGGTCCCTCAGGGTGGAAGGTGGGCTTTCCTTCAATATTAGAAGGCAACCCTTTTCATCATAGGGACAAGGCGAAAAGGTAGCTGTCTGCCTCAGAAACCCAAGACGTACGAACACGAGGGGAATCCACATACTCGAGGAACTACTCAGGGCCCAGGACACCGTGTGGCTATGTGGAGGGGAAGAGGAGGAAGGGAAAGGCTCCAGGGAGAGGGGAAAGGGAAGGGGGGAAGGGGAGCAAGGAGCTAGGTGAGTAGGGGAACGGGCTTTCTCACAAGAAGGTACGTGCAAGGAAAACTGGGGGAAGGGGGGACTGAAAATGTCAGGAATCAAGGAAAAAGGTACCCCACATCGCAAGAAATCACTAACCGGTTATGCAGGAAACAAATAGGAACAAGACACACCTTCTACTCACTCTCAAACCTCTCACTCAATAAGGAAGGGGAACACGAGGACCATTCACTCCACCCGAATACAAGAATACACTATGGATCTCCAAGGCAAGGGGCCAGTCTCTCAAGAATGATTACCGGCGGGGTAGTCAGGCCCCGCCGGTACCTTTTATAGCCATTCCTCCTAAGACGCCCTGCGTGCTCAGGACAGGGCCCTTCTGCCCCGCCGCCACACCTGATGCCGCTCTGGGGCTCCAGGGGGCGTGGCCAGAAGCGCGCTCCATCGCGACGTGACCCCACCCCCTCATTCTCCCAGCACCAGCCCTGCCCCTCTTGCCGAGCCTCCGAGGCGGGCCCGCCTCCGGGTTAGCGGGCCCACTGTGCCGGAGCCCCCGGCCGAGGGAGCGTGCGTGCTGACAAGTATTTGAGGGGTTTTTTTTGGGGGGGGGGGAAGTCAGGTGGGAGTGAGTGGAATTGAATGGAGTATCCACAAACAATTATCTCCCTAACCCAACAGCCTGAGGTTAGAGGCCCACTGGTTGTAGAAGGGCTGGAGGCGGTTGTAAAAGAGATGGGGACGCTGAGAAACTCCCTTGACTTGGTATTCTTCAAAAACGCTGCTTGGGTGGAAGTCCAGTGGAGGAGGTGGAGGAAGATCTACCCTTGCCCCTTTGTTTCGAGAATTGTCTCTGAGATTGGGTAGAGGGAGGTTGAGGTTGCTGGTACTGAGGCGAGAACCGCCTGTTGGGTTGGTAAGAGGGCTGGAAGCGGTGTCTAGCCTGGTACGGGTGTTATGGGTAAGATGTAGACGAAGGGTAATAGGGTCTCTTTCTAGTCATGCAAATAACCCCAGTTGATCTGGCAGTCTAACTTTCTTTAAGGTGTCATCAGTGGATGCCACAAAGAGTCCCTTCCCATCAAAGGGGAGGTCCTCTATGCGCGTTTTATTCTCAGGAGCTAAGGCGGTGGATCGTAGCCAAGCGTGACGTCTGAGAGTAATGGCCGAGGCCATTCTCCTGATATTGGAATCAGCTATGTGCATATTAGCCGTAAGTAGAAATCTAGCTATCTGCATTCCCTCTTGCTGGAGGGCCAAGATATGGGCAGAGTCAGAGGTTCTACTCAGCTGGGCCCATAACCAGTGCTGGTATCCGCAGAGGGCAGAACCGTAGTTAGCAGCATGAAGAGAAAGGGTCTCTGACGAAAAGATCTTTCTGCCCAACACATCCAAGTGTCTACCCTCTTTATCTGCAGGGGATGTTTGAATACCTCCTGCTCTTGACTTTAAGGAAGCTGCAGCTATGACTAAGGAGTTAGGTGCTAGGTGCTTATAAAACATCTCTGCTCCCTCCCTTGGTATCGCATACAGCGAATCTGCGAGCTTGTTAGTGGGTAACGCAGAGGATGGTTTTGCCCACACCGCCTTGGAAGGCTCCAAAAGATGGTCAAGGATAGGGTGCATGATTTGACCCTACTCTCCTGATCCCAAAATCCCCCAAAATGGACCCGACTGCGATTTTTAAACCACCTTAGTGGGTAAATTAGGGAGGGCAGAGGTTAGGCTTTTCAGCATGGTCTGAAAGGCCTTGCTATCCTCAGTAGAGAGGGAAGACATGGGATCAGAGATGGCATCGGGAGGAGGATGGTATCTTCCTCATCTTCCCTACTAGAAGAGAATGAGACTGAGGCGGAGCACTTGCAGAAAGTTCCCAGCTCAGGGGGAGGAGCAGTTGGGGCTGCAGCGGAGGCAGGCACATCCCTAGATGAAGGTGGGGGAGCTAGCAAAGAATCAATAAGTAAGAGTCCCCTCGGTTGGTCTGACCTTGGTTCTTGTTGGTAGGTGGAAGAGGTGTGTACTAACGGCGCCATCTGCACCACCAGAAGAATAGTCGGTCCCGGTGGTATTGCAGTTTGTTGCGGACCCCGATGGAGTGGCTGCTTTGGTGTAGCAGGAATGGAAGGTAGCGGGGGAAGAGTCCAGTGGAGCTCTGGAAATCGTAGCTGTAGGAGGCCCTTGAGGTGGCGCAGGAGGTAAGTATTGGTGGACAGGCTGGTAGCAGGCCTCCTGTTCCGAATACTGAGAAGTCCCTATCTAGAGGGTATGGTGATCTACTTCGCTGCCCGTTGTACCGGTAATCCATGCGGCCGTAGTCCTGAAATCGGGTGTACTCATTGTGGCAGTACCATGCCTTTGCTGGGGGGTGGGGGGAGGGAGTAGCAGGACGACGGAAATCGGGAGCGCTGGTCCCTGTATTAACAAAGCGGTTCCCTGTGGTGTAGATCACAGAGGTCAGGTTCAATTAGGAGTTCCGGCTCCAAGGCTTCCTCCCTGTGTACTGATCTGGAGCGGGACCGATGGTGCCGGTGGTACTGGGTCTGGGAGGCCGGACAGGAGTGTCCGTGATGTTCGGTCGTGAGAAGCAGGGCTGGCGACGTGTGTCAGAAAAGACAGTCTCAACCTGGAGCGGACGGGTCGGGACCGCGTCCACGCTAAGGGATCTTTTCTTTTTCTTCCTGTGTTCTCCCTGGCGCTGGGAGTGACGCTCCTTCATTGGAGTGGGACCGGTAGAGGCCGGCTGCGAGTGTGATGGAGAGCTCATCCCGGCACCGGGCACTTCAGGTACCATCAGTGTAGGGAGCGGTACCGAAGCTCTCTCCGCAGATTCCATGGCATGAGATTGCGTGGTAGAGGCCCCGGGCAAATCCCTGGGGGTTGAACGATGAGAGCAACAGAGACCTGTCTTCATCCCCTGAAGAGCTTTCCTCGTGAGGCTCTCCTGCAGCCGCAGGGCCCTTGCTCTTTTGGCTCGGGAAGAGAGCTTAGCGCAGTGGGGGCAGGTTCTGGTATTATGCCCCTCTCCCAAACAGGTCAGACAAAGCTCCTGAGTATCACTCATGGATAGCGAGGCTGGGCAGGAAGCGCACCACTTGAAGCCTTGCATGCTTGGGTATGCTTCACTGGCATAAGGAAAGGCGGCAAGCCCCATGGGAGGCCCCATGGGGTGGGACAGAGCCTGACCGCGAAAGTCTTTTTTTTTTTTTTTTTTTTT
>QEPC01012199.1:197687-212497 GCA_003113815.1 Sphenodon punctatus | reverse complement strand
ATGGAAGGTAGCGGGGGAAGAGTCCAGTGGAGCTCTGGAAATCGTAGCTGTAGGAGGCCCTTGAGGTGGCGCAGGAGGTAAGTATTGGTGGACAGGCTGGTAGCAGGCCTCCTGTTCCGAATACTGAGAAGTCCCTATCTAGAGGGTATGGTGATCTACTTCGCTGCCCGTTGTACCGGTAATCCATGCGGCCGTAGTCCTGAAATCGGGTGTACTCATTGTGGCAGTACCATGCCTTTGCTGGGGGGTGGGGGGAGGGAGTAGCAGGACGACGGAAATCGGGAGCGCTGGTCCCTGTATTAACAAAGCGGTTCCCTGTGGTGTAGATCACAGAGGTCAGGTTCAATTAGGAGTTCCGGCTCCAAGGCTTCCTCCCTGTGTACTGATCTGGAGCGGGACCGATGGTGCCGGTGGTACTGGGTCTGGGAGGCCGGACAGGAGTGTCCGTTATGTTCGGTCGTGAGAAGCAGGGCTGGCGACGTGTGTCAGAAAAGACAGTCTCAACCTGGAGCGGACGGGTCGGGACCGCGTCCACGCTAAGGGATCTTTTCTTTTTCTTCCTGTGTTCTCCCTGGCGCTGGGAGTGACGCTCCTTCATTGGAGTGGGACCGGTAGAGGCCGGCTGCGAGTGTGATGGAGAGCTCATCCCGGCACCGGGCACTTCAGGTACCATCAGTGTAGGGAGCGGTACCGAAGCTCTCTCCGCAGATTCCATGGCATGAGATTGCGTGGTAGAGGCCCCGGGCAAATCCCTGGGGGTTGAACGATGAGAGCAACAGAGACCTGTCTTCATCCCCTGAAGAGCTTTCCTCGTGAGGTTCTCCTGCAGCCGCAGGGCCCTTGCTCTTTTGGCTCGGGAAGAGAGCTTAGCGCAGTGGGGGCAGGTTCTGGTATTATGCCCCTCTCCCAAACAGGTCAGACAAAGCTCCTGAGTATCACTCATGGATAGCGAGGCTGGGCAGGAAGCGCACCACTTGAAGCCTTGCATGCTTGGGTATGCTTCACTGGCATAAGGAAAGGCGGCAAGCCCCATGGGAGGCCCCATGGGGTGGGACAGAGCCTGACCGCGAAAGTCTTTTTTTTTTTTTTTTTTTTTTTTTTTTTTTTCTTCTTCTTTCTAGGTAACGAACTACTGACAGTGCTGAAAAGCACAGAGGTCTTCCAACATGGCGCGGTTGGAAAGAACTGAGGCGGTGAGGGCTCCGCCCCCTTTTATAGACTCCCGCTCACATGCAATCTGAAACCCACGCTTTTCTCTGAGTGGGAGGGGGAGGAAGGGATGGAGCCCTCACCTTATTCTAGATCTTTCCAGGCTCTCTTCTGCCTGGAAACTGCTGACAAGAGGTTTTCCAGTACCTGTGGAGCAGGAAGTGAATCCCAATAGTGAGAATCGCGGAGATCCTCGAAGAAGGCTTTTGTTTTATTATAACTGATCTGAAGTTTGTTTGCAGAGCAATAATTTGTCAGAGCTAGGAGCATTCTCTTAATGCCTACTTGAGTTTGGGAGAGCAGGACTGCATCGTCGGCATAAAGCAGACATGCAACAAATCAATTGGCCAATCTGGGAAGAAAAAAATTTGGTTGAGTTAATTTAGGGACCAAATCATTTAAAAAATAATTGAACAAAGCACAAGCCAATACACAGCCTTGGCATACTCCAGAGGATACAGGGATGTGTGCAGATACACTGCCATACTGGTACATTTTGACAGAAATTGTGGAATTAGCATGCAAGGCTTTCAACAAAAAAAGTAACCGTCTATCAATGGTAGACCGATTCAACTTTTCCCAAAGTAAGTCCCTGCTGACTAAGTCAAAGACTGCCTTTAATTCTACAAATATGGCAAATAGCCCCCAATTTTTGGAGACCTATTTTTCGGCAAGATGGGAAAGAATCAAACAATGGTCTAAAGTACTACGGTTAGGTTGAAAGCCAGCTTGCTCCACATGTATAATGTTCTCGGAAGACAGCCACATAGACAGTTTCCCAAAGAGAAACTTAGCATATAATTTGCCGATGACCCTTAGAAGGCTTATAGGGCAATAATTCCCAGGGATAGCCTTTGATCCTTTGTTGTGTTTTGGAATAATTACTGCATTCCTCCAACCATCGGGTATAGAGTAAGTTTTATTAATCCATGAAAACAAAGAAACAAAATAAGGGGCTCACCATTCCTTATGAAGCTTCAAAAGTTCCGCTGGGACCAAATCTGGTCCAGGGGCTTTTTTATCCTTTAGACCCTGGATTAGTTCAATAACTTTGATGGGTGAGACCACAGGCCAGCTGGAATAATCACCAACTGTCTTCTGGGAGTCTACACAAGTAGGTGTACGGGGGAAAAGGGCCCGGAAACGGTCTTCCCATTTTTCTCTAGAGATATTAACCATAGTGATGGTACTACTGACATGGAGAGAGCTCTTAATGATCTGCGAAAACTTGGCAGAATCCTTTGTATGAGCAGAGTTCAGAAGAGATGCCCACGGGGAGGCCACAAAAGCTTTTTTCTTTATCTTAAGCAACTGCTGATACTGCTTTTTAAGTTCAAAGATGTTACTGGGAATTTACTCAAGGTGATTATGCCTATAATTCTGGTATACGTTAGAGAGTTTAAGTTTTAAATCATGACAGTCTTTATTGTACCAGGGGCTATTTTTCCTACCTGCCATAGGCCGCAAGTTTGAAGAAGAAGAAAGGTGAGATTTTAGAAGGTCTGATAAACCTACATAAGATTCGATATCCATATTAAGAGAGGTGGCATTGATGCATTGCTCCCGAATTCTAACCCCTTCGGGAGAGGACAGTACCAAGGATATTTTGTTCACAGTTAAATTGTTCCAAGGGACTCTACGCCAATAGCCCACAGCATTTAGATCGCACGAAGCATTTGGCTCAAAAGGACCAAGATTGGCAAAATTGGTAGACCATTTAGAGCCCAAAATATTGATTAGCGGCAAGTGGTCGCTGACTTGCTGTTGACCGATATAAAAATGAACAACCATGGGTAACAAATAGGGAGACACTGCAGTATAATCGATGATGCTACTGCCTACATGGGAGATGAACCTAAGAGGTCACCAGAAACTGATCCATTTAACAAAAATAAATTAAGTCTCATCAACAGACTAGCAAGTTTGATGCCCAGGGAGTTCAAACCAGCATCCTTAGAGTTCCTGGTGACTGGCTGGTACAAATTCCCTTCCCATTTATCATATGCATACTGTATAAGAGCCTCATTAGTCCGTCGCAAACGAGCAATGAAATCTCCGCCTAAAAGAAGGTGGGCGTCGGGATAGTTCATCATAAGCCCTTCCAAAAAAATGTTATATTGGGTCCAAATAGTTTCCCTATAACCTCTAGAATTAATGGGTGGAATGTAAATTGTAATAATACAATTCCAGGTCTGATTAGACAATAATATACCCAACGTAGCTGGAGGGCAGGAGAAAACTTTAATCACTCGGAAATTCAATGAAGTAGAAATCAAACATACTACCCCCCACTAAGACGGCCTTTAGATCCAAAAGAAACAGCTGGAAGGGAATAGGAAGAGTAGCCCTCAAGAGATATGTCATCACTGCACCAGGTCTCTTGGAATAGAAAGATATTAAATTTTTGAATATAAAGATAAAAAGGACTGGTCCAATAATTTGGATTTCCATCCTGCTAAATTCCAAGAGCAAAAAGAAATAAGCTCTGGTCCTTTGGGTACTACTCAGCTGGTTTTAGTTAACAAATCTTTGCAATCACATCTATTAGGGCAAGCAACAACATTCTGAGCCCTTGATAAATTAGCAGGATCTGACTGGCTTGCCTTTACTTCCAAGGTAGAGTTAGATCCTCCATAAGATCGTGAAAAGGAGAATATACCATGAGTAGAGGTAATAGGGGGCTTTACTGTAGTAGGAGGGAGTTGAGGTGGATGAGAGACAGGACAAGTTAGAGCTGATACTTGTGGGGCTTTTCTCTGCCCTTCTCCCCCCTGTATATTATAGATAGGTAGTACAGATTAGATATATATTATAGACATATAGATTAAATTAGAATAGTTATACGGATGATTAGGTAATAGTTTTCCTTTTCCCATCCCATTTCCCTTAGATTTAGATAGATATTAGTTGTACACAGGAATCGAGAACGATACCAAAAATAAAATCTTTGAAACGGTACCAATATCGATAACAATAAAAACAACATCGTTAATAATGAAAATGAGTTTTTTGTATAACAAAAACAAAAATGACATGGGGGCCTGGTGCACACCCCTAACTTTTTTTTAATATATATATACACACACACAAAATGTATTTACATTACTTCATATGCAACTGGTAATAGAAAGAACTGTACATGAAATGAAAACTATTTTAGTTTAAGGAAGGAAAAACGACTAAGCCTGGGGAAAACCCATATGTCGGGAAAACATCGCTGTAGTAAAAATAAATAAATAAATATCACTTCCTTATTTGAAATCCAATACTGAAATTAGTAACAGTTGGAAAATTAGTATAGGATATATGTTGTAGAAGGGAAAGTATGTGAAAATGTGGTATAAGAAAACTAGGTTTTTATATACATATAAAAAAAAACAGAGAGAGACACATAGCTGCTGATGAGGGCAGAAGCTGAAACATTCAGCTAATCAATAAATCGCTGTTTACAGTCATTTTCTCTTTATAATTCCGATATATTGTTTATGACTGGCAGCATCCTACTAGGATCTGGAACTTCCTTGAGTGTATCACTGTTTTGTTGCACACACACACACGAAATGTATTATGTAGGTGAAGTGTGTAGATATTATGTTGTGTACATACTTTAGGATGATGTTTTATGCAAGGTAGAGTTTTCTTTGCTTTCCAGACCTAGAAAATTCATCTGAAAGGTTAGAGGTGAAATGTAAGTTGGGGCAATATTTTAGTTTTTACATACTGTGTGTATAGGGATTTTTTATGGTAAGGTTGGTTTTCTTTACTACCTTGCAGACCTAAAAGAAAATGCACTACATCCTCCCCATAGAGTGAATGATTAAAAGCCACGTACATTTCCATAGCACTGCGCATGCGCCCCTGTGCAGGACTGAATTTTGTGTTTTTAACAACTCGGTTTTGGCAGCACCAGGCAATTTCACATTAGAGTAGCACTTGGTGACATACTTTAATTCTCTGCAGTGTGGGGGCTCCAGTCATCCAAGGGATGTGGGGAGATCTGGATCGTTCAAAAACCTCTCTCTAGAGTGAATGATTAAAAAGCGCATACCATTCCTGAATGTCACATATCTTTCCAGATGCTCTTTATTACTAAATGCAAATGACAGTAAGCAGTGTAGGAGGGTTCTCTTGACTGAGCATGTGCTTGCTCGCAGAACTGATTTAGTAATCTTCAATAACTAATGTTTCCCAGCACCAATCACACTACACCAGCACTTGATGTAGATCTCATGCTACAAGGATGTGCAGTCTGGGAGCTGAACTCGAGTGTCCAGAGGAGATCGAGGATTTAAAATTATTGGGACGCTGTGTATTTTGACCACAACCAATTCACTTTTCAACAGTTATAACTTTTTATTTTCAGGCTGGATCTTCTTCAAACTTTCCACGTATGACCTCACAAATATAACCTGTGGATAAATTTTCAGAACTGTAGCTCAGCCGGTTTCCACAAAATCAGGGCTTCATCACTCCCCTGATTGTAATGGAGGGTTCTGCCTTTAACTTTCTTGCGGCTAGTGCTGCAAGAAAATTAGTACAGAACTGGAAAAATAACTTGCCCACATCTACCTTGAATTACCCTCACAGCAAGGTCATACATGCTGTCTTCTCTCCTAGGAGACTCAAAACCAAGTCAGGCAAGCCCATAGGACCTAATCCCTTTTGCCTGCAGTGCGAACAAAAATAGTCTGTCCAATACACTATAGAGTAAAATCCATTTGCATTGTGTGTGGAGGACAAAAAAAGGAGTAAAGAAAATGGAAAAATAAATCTTTTCACACTGACCTGAGTAATGACAGAAGCCTTGATTGGGCGGATTTTGCTCCAGGCCCCGGCAGGCTCCTGGGCAGGTTCCAAACATGCTACTTTCTCAGGGAGTGGGGGGAAAGCATCCTTGTAAGTTGGAGGGTCATTCTCCTCCTCGGCATTTAAAGCTGCAACTAGAGCAAAGCAAGAGGAAAACAATAACAGCTTTCATAAAACGAACAGTCCTCACCAGCAGTTCTCAACTCCTGATGTTTCGTTAACTATTTCTTGTTCAATGTTGAGAGAAAACAGTGGAGCTGATTAAGCTAGAAGCAACCCTATATATGTAGAACCAAATTAAACCACAGAAGGACAAGAAAAGCAGGATATGACATAATGCAATGGCATCCCAATACCTGTCTGTTATGAAATAAACTTTAGAAAACCACATCCAAACAATTCCAAAGTAGATAGATAGATATTTATTAAAAGCGTGGCCAAAGGCCATTGCTCAACAAACAAACATATAAAATATTAAAATCATTAGAGTACATCATTCTGAAATTGGCAAAACAACATAATTACATAGTTTCAAAGATCCCTAAAGATATACATAACCACAAGTCTAATACAAAAAATTCCAAGAGTTTGATGAGGATACGAAGGCAACTAGTCCTAACTCCTCAGAAAGTAAAAAGAATCCGGCAGTGGTTTACATGCCAAAAAGTTAGTCCTATAACTAAATGCCTGCAAAAGAATCAGGACCATATTTTCAGTGACCTTCGAGTCCAAACTGTTCAAAAGGGCAGAGAGTAAAGCAAAATCTGACTTGCCTGGAAGCTTAGCCAGAGTGTCCCCCAAATACTGCTGTCTCGGGAGATCATACAACCAACAGTAAAGGATAATATGTCCGACTGTTTCAGCGGCCTGTTTGTCAAAGGGACAAATCCTATCAGCAAGAGGGACACCTTGGCGGCACCCTTCCAAAACCTGGGTTGGAAAAGCATTTAACAGAGTAGTAGCCATTTCCCGTGTGGCGAAATTCTAGACAATAAATATTGAGCCACTTGTCCAGGATTGGGGGCCCAATAAAGGCAATCTGACATATGGGAAGAATTTGCTATCTTACCCACTTCCTGTTGTCTATCAATATCCTGAAGTCTGGTTAGGATTTCCTTACGGACAGAGGCCCAAGATTTGTGAATCAAGTATTCCATGGACAGTCCCATACGATATAGTAAATTCTTTGATAAGGATCCTCCCTCAAGGCCCCGAATAACCCTGAGCCCTGAGGTGTCATGACTTTAACCCAGAGGCAAAAAACACACTCAATGGCATACTCATGCCAGGTGACTTGGCCACTCTCAACCCTAATAGTTGCATAGGGGTTCCCTCTGGGTATTCGAAGCAATTTCTGCAAAAACCCAGCCTGCAAAGCATTAAATTTAGTCCAAGAGACAAAAGGAGCCCATATCTCAGAAGCATACAGTGCCTGTGCCCTAGCTTTGGCATTATGCACTTGTATAGCTGCCGAAACAGCCGACCTCCCAGCATGCGCAAAGTATCCAAGAATAGCTTGGGACAGGCCCTTAGCAGCTAAAAGCGCTCTCTGGGCATGTTCCTTCCAAGACCCTGATTGATGGAACAGCAGTCCCAGGTAACAAAAGCTTGAGACCTGCTGCAGCTGTTGACCAGTAAAAGCCCATCTATATATTCTTTTCTTATTTCAAAAAACCAAAACCTTTGACTTCTGGTAATTTATGGTCAGCTTGTTCAAATTACAAAAAGATGCAAAGGCCCGAATCTGTCTCTTAAGGACAATACAAGTTTGCAAAAGCAACACAACGTCGTCCGCATATAAGAAACAACCCAGACTTCTCATAGTCAACCTGGACGGAAAAAAGGATGGAGCCACCATCTGCACTATAACGTCATTGATGTAAAAGTTAAACAAGGCTGGTGCTAGTACACAGCCTTGGCGGACTCCTTTTTGTGTACATACAGAGGGTGTCAGGTGGCCTTGACGATCAAGCTTTACTGAGAGAGAGGAATTCTGGTGGAGGGAGCAGATGAGACTAAGCAGTCTCCTGTCCATTGAAGAGCATGAGTTTCCCCCACAAAATCTCCCGATTAATAGAATCAAATGCTGCCCTCGGATCTAAGAAGGCAGCAAAAAAGACCCACTACGGGCCATATATTTGGAGATAGCGTGGTGTAGAAGTAAACAAAGCTCTACAGTGAATAGGCCATGCTGGAATCCGGCTATAATCTGCTCCCTCTGCATCCAGTCCATAAATCTCTGCAACAAGAGTTTAGCATAAATCTTTGCCATGACACAGATGAGACTGATAGGCCTGTAATTAGCCAGATCACTGTTGGGGCCTTTCTTAAAAATAGAGACTACCACTGCCCTACCCCAATCTGCTGGTACTACCCCTATATTATTGATAGCTGTAAATAAGGTGGCCATTACACAGGGAACCATCAGTCCCTGTGTGTCTTAAACAACTCGAGGTGGAGAAGGTCACAGCCTGGAGATTTACCATTTTTGGAGGATTGAACTAAGAGTGCCACCTCGTCTACAATAACTGGAGGCCAAAAGGGGTACTTCAAGGGTGCCAGAAAAAAGTTGTATCTGAGATCCACACTCGAATTCAGTGCTATACATCTGGCGGAAGTACTCAGTCCAGATGGTTGGCTCAATAAGAGGTACATCTATTGTAAGGATGGAAGAAGTGTTACTTTTGACAATCCGCCAAAACTCCTTGGAATTCTTCTGCTCAGCTGCTACCAAAAGATTGGACCATTGGGTATCTATATATTGTTTTCTCTTGGTTTTAAGCAACTTCTTATAACCTATTTTAAGAGAAAAATATAAGGGTGGCAGAGTAGCAAAGGAAACTTGCCTGTAGGCCTTATAGATAGCAATTAAATTGGCCTTAGCATTCCTACACTCCTCATTGAACCATGGCTTGTTCTTCCGCCTATTGGTCTTCAAGGGGAGTACACCCCCTATGGCCGTCCGTATGTGAGAATGCACTCAGCGGCAAACTGGTCATAAAGCTTCACTGTTTCTAGTGTACCCTGTGTGCCAGTGATTCACTAAGCTGAACCACAGCTGGGGCAGCCATCAAATCTAGCCAGACACTTACATAGATTTTATCCCACCTTGCTACCCCATGGACCTCAAATGCATTCCAGCTTAATCGTTCTAATGAAGATCTGGTAATAAGGGGATCTGTCAATTGCAAAACAAGTTCCAGCGGGACATGGTCGCTTAGAAGAACAGATCCTGCCCTAAAGTCAGAAACATAGGGTATTGCCTGAGCAGCAACCAAAAAATAATCCACCATACTGGAGCCTAATGGTCCTAGATAGGTGAACTCACCTCCAGGATCACTAAACCCAAATCCATTAAGGACGTGGCAGTCATGGCCAGCAATAAAATTCGCTAGCCTGACGTCTGAGGTATTAATTCTATCGTCAGAGGTTCTGGGCTGCAATCTACCTAAAAAGTCTGGAGGGGGAGGATCGCAAAACTGGGCTAGGGCATAGTCATTTGCCCCCATACGAGCATTGAAGTCCCCAGCTTTTATTATTATTATTAACAAACATTTATATAGCGCCAGCAGTGTACCTGGCACTTTACAAAGTAATAAAATAGACAGGGTCCCTGCCCCTAGGGCTTACAATCTGAGAGACAGGAGCTGGGGGAGAGACTTAGGAAGGGGAACAGAGGGAGAGACAAGGGGTCTAACATTCATGAAGATGCGAGGTCTCAAGTGCACGTACTTGGCTTGGTTACGATGAGAATGACAGCAGGCAGGTCCATGTTGCAAGGATAAGGGTAAACCGATCGTAGGTATAGGAATAGTGGCTCAGCAGGATAAAGAGTCAGACAGAGCAGAGCGAAAGAGGTGAGTTTTAAGGAGAGATTTGAAGGTATGAAGGGAGGGGGCAAGGCGGATGTGGACAGGGAGGGAGTTCCAGGCATGGGGGGCAGCAAGTGAGAAGGGACGAAGGCGCTTAGGGGAGCAGGGAAGGCGTGGAAGGGTGAGAGAAGGGACAGAGGAGGAGCGAAGTGCACGGGCTGGAGTATGGAGGGCGATAAGTGCAGAGAGGTAGGGGGGAGCAAGGTTGTGAAGAGCTTTATAGGTGAAGACTAGGAGCTTGTGCAGGATTCGTTCAGGAAGGGGAAGCCAGTGAAGCGAAGAGAGGAGGGGCTGCACATGGTCGAAGCGACTGGCGAGGTAGATGACCCTGGCAGCAGAGTTTTGGACAGAGATGAGGGGAGAAAGGTGAGACCGGGGAAGGCCAGTGAGAAGGAGGTTACAGTAATCGAGGCGAGAGATGACCAGAGCATGAACAAGAGTTTTGGCAGACGAGACAGAGAGAAAAGGGCGAATCTTAGCAATGTTATGGAGGGAGAAGCGACAGGATTTAGCAACAGAGTCAATGTAGGGTTTAAAAGAAAGGGCTGAGTCAAAGATGAAGCCTAGGCTACGGGCTTGGGGGACAGGCAGGATGGTGACTCCATCAATAGTTATTGACAGTGAGGAAGGAGAGGAAGGATGAGGGGGGAAGATAAGGAGTTCAGTTTTAGCCATGTTGAGTTTGAGTTGACGTTGAGACATCCAGGTAGAGATGTCAGAGAGACAGTTGATGAGACGAGCTTGAACAGAGGGAGAGAGAGAGGGAGTAGAGAGATAGAGTTGAGTGTCATCAGCATAGAGGTGGTATTGGAAGCCATGGGAGGCAATGAGTTTGCCTAAGGATGAGGTATAGATCGAGAAGAGGAGAGGGCCAAGAACAGAGCCTTGAGGAACACCAGCTGAGAGGGGGAAGGAGGAGGAGGCGGAGTTGGAGAGAGACACATTAAAGGAGTGGTCAGAGAGGTAGGAGGAGAACCAGCTATCACCAAAAGGGCCTCCGGGTATTTAATTATTAGTGTATCCACAAATTCCTGGAAACCAGACTGAACACCAGGAGCTACATAAAGCCTGCTAAGGCGAATCCCCTGGAGGTAAAATGCATGCTCGTATTCCAAAAGACTAGAAACCATGGCCGGAGAGCGTAAATATATTACTAAACGTTGGATTAACCCCACCGGAGATAGTGCCGTGAAGCTGAGTATGTGATTGGAGGGAACGTGGTAATTTATAATATTCGATATATATAACCGTATCTTATGTTTAGAATTCCAAACAGGTGGTCTTCCCCCAGGGACTAATCCAATTCTAAGCACCAGGGCATCTGGAGACGTTACAAACAGACTTCGCTTGTAGAATGAAGAGAACCCGTCCCCTAGATGCCCAGAAGATGTTATTGGGGAATCAATGGGCTGATGTGTCTGAGTTGCCGTAGAAATCCCATTGGTGTGCTTAGCAGTAGCAGAGCCCTGAAAAGAGGCCTCCATAGCCCTGATGAAATCAGTGATATGAGATAAAACAAGCTGCTGCTGAAATACCCGAGCATTAATGTCCTCTAATTGTGAATCGAGTTTGGCAACCAAATCCCCAACCATAAAACAGCGTTCCCCAAGGAGATCATAATAAGAAAGTTCTGGATCAGCCTGAGGAGAGAAAACACCCTGCTCTAATGATAAAGATTGAGACGGGGGAGAATTAAGGGGTGGAGTTAACGAAATGGTTTGAATTTCCGCCTGATCATTCTGAGTCACAGTATCAGACTCATCTGAGAGCTGCATAGGTTCCTTTTCCTTCAATGTCTTAACAGGGTGATCACCTACCAGGCACTCCCCAGTCTAAGCTGATTGTCCCGGCCACAGGGTCTAGTGACCATTCCCGGGGGAGGCACCCTTCTTTTCTTCATTGTAATATCGACGGGCACAGAAGCCAGAAGAAAAGCGCCTTACTCCCGGGTGCTGCCTACGGCATCGCTGCCAGCAGCAACAAATTTTTATAGTTCGCACAAGGGGCCCAGATGTCTCCTTTGGTGCTACTGTCCCAAGTGCACTGGATAAAGTTCCACACTAGAAGGAAGAGGGACTCGAGCAACACGGGGGAAGGGGGGTGTCACGGAGGAACACAGGGTCACACACGTGTAACACGGGACTACATGTAGACTACAAGTCTGGTAAATATGTAATGCAAAATGTTCCACATGTATGCAATGTTGCAATACATGTAGACTACAAGTCTGAAATATATAATACAAAAGGCTCCACATGTATGTAATGTTACAATGGAGAACTGTAAAAACCAGATCAGAGATGTAACACGTCACCAAGCTACAGGAAATGCAAAGAGATACCAAACGTGTATTTGGGAACACTTGCCAGACAGAACCCTGTGAAGATGTAGGTGAACCTTTATGTTTGCCTGGGTTGCCTACGTGTCACATTGTCCCCAAAGGTGGGAACAGAGACAAAGGAGGAGGAAGACTACTTAAAGAGGCCAGTGAGTCACCTTAAGAGTTCTCTCCCAGAGCCATCTTGAGCATCTGCATACGAAAAGCCTGCCAGCAGCAAGGCTGGAGAAACCATGAACAGAGAGGCATGATTTTGCTCTCTACCAACTAAGAAGCCAGTGCCCAGTCATTCTACATCTATGACTGAGGAACCAGGACTCATGGACCTTTGTAGGGTAAGACGCTGATTTAGGAACTCAACCAGTATAGATCAGGAATGCGTTATATTTACCTTTGATTTCTAGTAACCACTCTGTATCAACTACTTATCTTTATGAAGAAGTGTCTGCGTCTAACATTGGAACACAGGTGAGCAACAAGAGCCCTCAAGCTCTTGCGAACCCAGAGAGTAAAGTCTGTAAACGGGAAGGATCGGGTCCTTGAGTGACAAAGAAGTTTCCCTGCGGCAGACTTGAATTAGCCAGAGAGAGAAACTAATTCAAGAAGGCTGTGCGCAAGAGAAACTGAGTCACTAAAACCCGGTAAAGTGGGGGTGCGGACCTCCAACCAGTGACAGGGGGGCCTTAGAGGGTCCCTCCAGGGGAGAAAGCAGCCTCTAACGGCAGCCCTAAAGCAACTATGCCAGCCACACGCACAACCCCCGTCCGGCACACCGTCTCCAAATATAGACAAATGACGCCGGACCTGGCTGCGTTTCCCCAGCATAAGCAACAAATACAGGGGCAATCCTCAATCCCGAGGGGTTGGGGATGGAGGCGTATAGCGCCTACGATTGCCAAGACAAGGCCCTCTAGCTGGTATAAATAGGTGACTGTGCATGGGTCACAGGAGCCGCATACTGAGCGCCAGCCGGCCAGGATATACCTTGTATTAATGTCACCCCCTTATCCCCCTTCAGTCCCCGAAGGGCCGTACCCTTTGGCCGCGGCCCTTCGACTCACGGCCGCTGGCTCGCGGCCTGCAGCACAGTCGCAGGTGGTTTCCTTAAGTGCCCCTTGGGTGGCTTCTGGTACAAATGAGGTGGGGGGAAGGGAGAGTCCCAGTCCAAAACTCCCCTGTGTCCCAGCACTCACGCACCCCCTGTTTCCCACAGGTGACCAGCAGAGATCCTGAAGCAGCAACAGCGGGGCTGGCGGGGAGTCAAGTCGGCTGGAACTCCTTCAGCAGCCAGCAGATGGTAAGTGGTGCTCAGGACAGCCCCCCAGGTGGCTTCCTTAAATGCCGCTTGGGCGGCTTCTGGTACACATGAGGGGGGGGAGAAAGAGGAGAGTCCCAGTCCAACACTCCCCTGAGTCCCAGCACTCACGCACCCCCCATTTCCCACAGGTGACCAGCAGGGATCCTGGAGCAGCAACAGCGGGGCTGGCGGGAAGTCAAGTCGGCTGCAGCTCCTTCAGCAGCCAGCAGATGGTAAGTGGCGTTTCAATTCCAAAGTATGTTCTAGTACAACAAAACAGAAGCTTATTACTTCTGATGAAAAAAAAATCAGAAAGTCTGAAATGGTTCAACAACTGAGAAATCTTCATATGTACCCAACATCCCTCAGATCACCAAGGAACACACTGTTGGGGGAAGGTAAACAGAGACTCCACCTTAAGACCCTTTCAAATAAGGATCTGGCAGAGCAGGACAGGAAATGCAACCCACTGCTTCTATTCATGCTGCTATTGTAACATGTGTCTTCACCAAGTAGTCAATATTGCCCTCCTAGGTGACACAAATCTGGTGCTGGAACAGACTTTAATAGACTATCCAAATCCATCCTCCCACAAGGAGGCAGAATTAGGCACGGGGTTCCATCAGGCATGGGGGGTATGGGATTTTCCTGGGCTCAGCTGACAGTGCTCCCTGTGGCAGAGGGATCAGGTATCCCTCCCCACGCTTCCGGCCCGAAGGAACACAGTCAAAGGCAGCGTGCCTTTCTGTGGCCAATTTACTATCACTGCTGCTGCCCTGCCTGCTGTTTGCTGGGAGCCAGGAGGGAGAAGGGGCAGGGCCAGTGATTCCTCCCCATGCTTCTGGCCATGGGGAACACAAAGGCAGTGACCAAAGGGTCACTGCTAAAGGGCCCTTTGGTGGGGCCCTTCAGCAGAGACCGGGTGGGGGATGGTTGGAGGATGTATGGCGTTGGGGGGTATGCAGCTGTGGGGATTTTAGGGGAGAGCTTTTTGTTGGGGTGGTTATAGGTTTGCAGTACATTGTTTTGTTGGAGGGCTGAAGGATGTTTTCCATCTTCAGTGAGAGTGGAGGTGGAGATGGAAGGGCCTGGGTTGGGGGGGGGAGGGAGGGAGGGTCTTTTCCCTCCTTGCCTTGGAGTGTGCGCGCGTGTTGGGGGGTCTGACTAGCCGTGGGAGGGCAGTGATTGCCCCCGTGAGGATATGGGGGGGTTGCGTGGGTCCCTCTCACCTGCAAGGTGGAGCAGCCTCCAGGAGGGGCTGGAGGATGAACGTGTGGGGGGGGGGGGG
>QEPC01012199.1:170403-197669 GCA_003113815.1 Sphenodon punctatus | reverse complement strand
GGGGCCATTGGGGTCCTTCTGGTTCAGGGGAATTATGGTCCGTCTGGGAGGCTGGTTAAAGCTGTGAGAAGGACAGTTGTTTGGTGTCCGTCCCTCTCACTAGCCCCCAGGTAGGTAGTGAGGTGGTTGTTGGTCAGAGGGCCCCTGGCCCTGGTTTGATGATGTTTAAACACAAGGTCGGTTGTAAATAAAAGTCAACAACGGTCCGAGAATTAATCCTGGACCAGGCAGTCTACCTTGTGTGCATTACGGAAACCTGGCTGGACACGGAGTCACGGCCTATCCTGGCTGACCTTGTTCCATTTGGTTATTCTGTGCAGCACAAGCCTCATCCAGAGAAGTGGTGTAGTCATAGTTTTTAAGGATGCATGGTCTGTGAGGAAGCATCTTGTGCAAACTATTCCAGGTATTGAGGGCCTCCATCTGGTGGTTGGTTTGGCTGGAGACAGATTAGGGCTGCTGCTTGTATACCGCGCACCTACCTGTACAGCAGCATGCCTGCATGATCTAACAGAGCTGGTATTGGAGATGTCAGACGGTCCCCAAGAGCAATTGTTCTGGGGGACTTCAACATTCACGCCGATGCCAGTCTTGGAGGAGCGGAGAGCAAGTTCGTGGTCGCCATGGTAACCATGGGACTGTCTCGGTTGTTGGCCTGACTCATAATGGAGATCATACCCTAGACCTGATCTATGGCACTGGCCTTGAGGTGGGGGGGGGCATTATAATAAATAAATTCTTTTATTGTTTAACCCCGAAGTTTTTCAACATATATACAAGTTAAAACATATCATATGTAACATAAACAAATAAAATTTGATTTGAATAACAAAATATAACATAAAACATGTCACATATTTCCTTAATGTAAATTGAACCTAAATATAAACTTTTAGGTTCTCAAACATATTTAATTCCGTTACAAATAACTTACCACTCCTCTAATTTAATTTTGCCATAAGATTACCTCGAACATACGTTGCCCTAGAGCAGAAAGCAGTCACTGCCTTTGATTTTAGCGTATCTCTGGGATTCAAGAGTTCTATCAACAGTAAATTTGAGGATAGATTGGTTTCCAGTTACATAAGAGGATAAATATTTACTCCTAAGAATCTCATATGCTGGACAGTATAAGAAAACGTGCTCACACATTTTTACCTCCAAGAGATCACAAACCGGGCAAAACCTATCTTCCCAAGGTAGTCCCAGATATCCACCCTCCAGAATTGCTGAAGGAAAAACATTGAGTCGAAATCGAGCAAAAGCCACTCTGGATTGAAAATTTGTCCAAGAAATCAAATAACTATATTGGCCATGAGTGGTTTCTAAATCTTTATACAACGGGGCCACCTTTTGGAACTCTTAACAGAGAGTTTTCCGTTTGTTTAGTTCGATCTGTAATTCTCTGGTTAATCAGCCCAATAGCAGCTTTATATCCTTTAGCTTTGAGGTAGTCAGTTGACAGCCCCAGCTTGCTGATTTCCTCCGAGGTCTTCCTGGCCCACATTTCCAGCAATCCAGTCTGGACCGCTAGGAGGATTAAAGGGTTTTCAGAATTTACAAATACCACGTTCTTTAGCCAATATTTTAGCCACTGAGAAAACAAAATTGGTCTTACAGGAGAACAATCAAGTTCATACCTTGTAAGTACCTGCGGGGTGCCCCTGGGAACCGCCAACAGAGCACACAAGAATTTGTTTTGAATGCTTTCCATCTTGTCAAGAAAATTCCTACCCCAAATTGGGAAGCCATATGAAACCGAACTAAGTACCTTTGCCCTGTATAATCTCAATGCAGGTGGAATTAACTTCCCCCCCTTTGGTGTAGTAAAACTTTGTTATAGCTGCAGCCATTTTAGCCGAGGAGTCAACAACTGCTTTATAATGGGCTACCCAAGTGAGATTTGAGACTATTATTATTCCCAAGTATTTGAATAAATACTATGTGCATCTATGAACCATTTCTGGGGATGGAATCTCACTCCTACCCCAACGATCATGATCTTTGTCTTTGAAAAAATTATTTCCAAATATTCTTGTTGGCAATATTCGTTGAAATGGTTCATTGCTCTCTTTAGTTCTAATCTGTGACTGAGACAAAAGAATAGGTCATCAGCTTACAGTAGGGCTGGGATCCTACGGACACCTATTTTTGGGGCATGCAAATCTCTTTAGGTTTAAATGAGCTATGACCCCGTTTAAATATAAATTAAACAAGAGTGGGAGCGAGGATACATCCTTGCCTTACTCCTCTCTCCTCACATCCACACTGTCTGTAAGCTGATTGACACTAAATATCGAACCTGAAGAGAATTGTTTGTATGAAGTAAGATAATAAGATATAATAACCTTGGGTCTATTTGTAATGTGCTCAGTTTTAGCCATAAGCGTTCTGTTTACCAGATCGAAGGCGGCTCGTAAATCAACAAAACAAAGGTACAATTTCCTTTGGTACATGGTGCATTTTCTCAAAAGGGAATAAAGTAAACTAACTTGATCAATTGTCAATCGTCCCTGCATAAAACCAGCCTGCTCCCATTCAATGATTTTATTTGCACCCATCCAATCTTGTAAACGCCCTAGTAAATACTTGGCGTATAGCCTGCCCAGAATACTTAGAAAGCTAATCAGTCAAAAATTTATGGGCAAAGAAGGATCCCTTTTTTTATAGATTGGCAAGATAATACTTTTTAGCCATTCTCTGGGAATTTGTCCTACAGAGTTTATATGCGAGAACAAGAGAGCCAAAATACTGGCCCACTATTCTGGGGCACTTTTTATTAATTCAGCGGAGATATAATCAGTCCCTGGGGCCTTCCCCTGCTTAAGACCCAGAATCAGTAACATGATCTCTTCCCTAGTAACATCCTGCCAGATTGGAAATTGATCAATTGAAGCTAGCGGGATCTCCTCCACCAAGGGAACATTTACTGGAGAAAAAAGAGCAGCGTAATGGTCTTGTCATACTTCTTTGGGTATAACCCCTGGTGACAACACCCTTTCTTCCCCTTAAAGTGCTGATGTATAAGATTCCAGAATGGAGCAGTTAACCTTGCATTTGCAGCCTCTAAGAGACGGAGCCTGTTGGCTTCCTGAAATACCCGTTTCTTTGCCTGCAAATGCTTACGATAATCTCATCTGAAATTTAAAAAAGCTTGACGGGAGGTATTTGAAGGATTAACCTTCATATTTCTGGTAAGCTTTCTCAGCCAAGATCTCAGCTTATGGCACTCCCCGTCAAACCAACTCGGGGGTTTCCATTTTGTATCTTTCGAGGGTTTAACAGTTTTAACAAATGGAGACAAATAATTTAGCAGAGAATTAAAAATCGTTTCAGTCTGGCTATCATCTTGTAAAGACTGAAAACTCTGCAGTAATATTTGAGCTTCTTCACTAAAAATAAATTCACAAACTCTGTTTCACAATATCAGTCCATTTAACCCTACACCAACCTTCGTTCAAAATATCTGTCCTAACTACCCCCGATATAGCAGTGGGAATTACTATTTCCAATATCAATGGAAAATGTGAGGATTCGTATCTAGTGAGAATCTGTAATGACTTTAAAAGATCAATTGATGTTTCAGTTATCATAAGGTAATAAATGACAGAAGAACCAATCGGGGAATGAAAAGTAAATTCTCCGGGGGGGGGCACTGATGGGGGAGATGTCAGCTGTGCCCTTGTCATGGATGGATCCTTACCTCCTTCAGGCCTGTCTCCTGGCGTATGTCTGCCCCCAGAAATGTGCAGGACCAGTTTGGTTGGTTCGCCCCCGGAGACTTATGGAACCCAAGGGGTTCCGGAATGCTCTAGGGGAGTTACCCTCCAATCTCAACAACCATTTGCTCGATGACCTCCTGACTTTTTAGAACACCTTGCTAACCAAGGCCATTGACTGAACGGCTCCTGGACATCCGCCCCCTGATCACCGACACTGCAGATCTCCCTGGTTTACGGACGATCTGTGGTGAATGAAATGAGAAGGGCAGCGGTTAGAGCGATGGTGGCGTCGTTATCGTGCTGAAGCCGACCGTGACATAAAGCCAGTTTACGTACCAATACCATGGCTGTGCTGGCAGCAGAGTAGAGGTTCTTTGCTGTGCTCATACCGTCCACAGAGTCGGGTCCACATCCGCAGAGTCGGGTCCAGCTGAACTTTTCCGAATCACCCAAATTCACCATGACTTCTGGGAGAACCAGAAGTAACGGAGGCCTTGTCTGGTCCTATTTTGTGGGATCACGTCCAACGTGTATAAGTAGCCATTGGGCGAGGTCACTCGAGGGTTTGGTGTGTGGTGCCATCAATATGCTGATGACACCCAACTTCACCTGTCTTTTTCAACTGACCCAGACCCGGCAGTCTCAGTGCTTACCCTGTGTCTGGCAGCTGTAGAGGACTAGATGAGGGTGAATCGTCTGAAGCAAAATCCTGACAAGACTGAGGTGATGCTGGTGAGTAGGGCCAAGGGAGTGGTGGTGGAACCTCTCATTGACGGGGTCTGCCCTCTGTTGGCTCCTCAGGTCCGTAGTCTGGGGGTGCTCCTTGACGCATGGTTGCGCCTGGATGTCCAGGTAGAGGCCACAGCGAGAGGAGCATTTCACCAGTTTCATCTGGTGCGATGACTTTGACCGTATGTCTCCGACACTGACCTGGGCACTATCACCCATGCCTTCATCACCTCAAGACTGGAGTATTACAACGCGCTCTACGTAGGGCTACCTTTAGTGGCAGTCTGGAGACTGTAGCTGGCGCAGAATGCAGCTGCCCATCTCCTGGCAGGAACAGTTCGCCGACAGCACATTACACCAGTGCTTCGTTCTCTGCACTGGCTGCCTATAGTGTACTGGGCTCGATTCCAAGTGTTGGTTTTGACTTATAAAAGCCCTAAACGGCCTGGGCCCCGCATACCTGTGAGACCGCCTCACTCCCCGGGTCCTGGACTGTACCCTGCGGTAGGCTGGGGATGCCTCTCTTGGGAGTCCCCCAGGTGGCAACGATGGAGGGGGGCGTTCTTGGTGGCTGCACCACAGCTGTGGAACTCCCTCCCAATGGAGGTCCGTCTGGCTCTGGCCCTCCCCTCTTTTCAAAGATAGTGTAAGACCTGGCTGTTTTACCAGACGTTTGGCGTGAGGAAAGTGTGAGGGTGGGGAGGAGGGGGTTTGGGGGCTCTGCCTAGGTTTTGTGGTTTTAAATTATATGTTTATATTGTATTGTTTATTATGTGTGTTTTCATTGTTATTTTATCATGTTGTAAGCTGCCCTGAGCTGCTGTAGCAGGAGGGGGCAGCTAAGAAATCTAAGTAAATAAATAAACTATATCTAAAGTCACCCTGGCAAGTGTTTATCTAATCCATTATTTAAAGCTTCCAATGAAGTTAACTCCAGTAACGTAAACAAGAGGACTCCAGTCTCCCAAAGTAACTCACTCCATTACCTTATTACTATTTTTCATAATGTTTGGGGGTTAAACAGCATGATCACCACCCTCAAGTCGATGTTGACCTGGTAGTTTAGGAGGTGGTCAGTGTTCATGAACATGTTTGTCAGTGAGTCCCCATGCGTGATACCGTATCTTGGGATGTGGGTAACGCCATGTGGGCTAATTCTGGCAAGTTTGCGCACAGATGTTCGTGTGCCATTTATTAGCTGCCTGACCAGAACAGCGAGAGAGACTATGAAATATAATGAGAGATTAGTCAGGCTACTGAAGTTGGAAACAAGAATAATGGGCAACTTCAACTACCCTACTATTGACAGGATGTGGAGGTAAATTTTCTAGATGCCTTAACTGACTGCTTCTTGGAGGAGCTACTCCTGAATTGTATAAGAAGAAGTGACTTTGGCTCTAGTCCTAAATAGAGCACAGGACCTGGTGCAAGGAGTAATGGTGCTGCATCTACTTGGCAACAGTGATCATAATATAATTAAATTCATCATGCTTATAAGGGCACAGGCTGGGGGGAGCTGCTGTCTCGTCAAGAAAGTAGCAAGTGCCAGCCTGAGGACGGGGCAGGCTAGGCAGCGCTTGCAGATTTGAGTGGACAGCTGAGTAAGGGACTGGCAGACCCAGCCCAGTAAGCATGTGAAAAAACACAAGCTGAGCGCAATATAAAGGTGGGTAGACACTAGCCCTTTAAGGGCTTAGAGACTGGAAGGCCAGCCTCACCAACTCTGGACAGATAAGAAGCAGGCTGCAGAGAGCCAGTCTCTTAAATAAAGTTTCTGAATACCTGCATCCTATAGTCCATTATTCATAGGAAGACTCTTACTTATAGATGTCTGTCTGCATCTTGATTAGATTGTAAGCTCCATGGAGCAGTTGCTTTCTTTATGTTGTGTGCATCTGTACAGCGCTGTGTATGAATAGTAGCACTATTATTATTATTATTATTATTATTATTATTATAAGCATTTGTATAGCGCCAGCTGTGTACCTGGCGCTTTATAGAAAAACAAAACAGACGCGGTCCCTGCCTACGGCTTACAATCTAATAGACACGGAGGGGAAAGACAAGGAGAGGGGACATAGGGAGAGACAAGGGATCAATAACATTCAAGCAGACGCAAAGTCGCAGGTGCACGTGCTTGGCTTGGTTGCAGTTGGCAGGAGCCTGTGGGGAGGGCAGACCGTAAATATTGCGGGGAAAGTTCTAACAGGCGTCGGGAAAGGCTGCGAGGAAGAGGCAGGTTTTAAGGAGGGATTTGAAGGTGCGGAGGGAGGGGGCAAGGGATGAAGGCAGTTAAGGGAGCAGGAGAGACGAGGGAGGGGACGGAGGAGGAGCAGAGAGTGCGTGCAGGAGTGTGTAAGGAAATTAGGGCTGAGAGGTAAGGGGGAGTTAGGTTGTGAAGGGATTTGTAGGTGAATACCAGGAGTTTGTGAAGGATGCGTTCAGGAAGGAGGAGTCAGTGAAGCGAGGAGAGGCTGTACGTGGTCGAAGCGACGGGCAGAGTGGATGAACCTAGCAGCGGAGTTTTGGATGGAGATAAGGGGGGGACAGGTGAGAGCTGGGGAGGCCAGCAAGGAGGAGGTTGCAGTAGTCAAGGCGAGAGATGACCATGGCGTGAACAAGGGTTTTGGCTGAGGAGACAGAGAGAAAGGGACGAATCTGAGCAATGTTATGGAGGGCAAAGCGACAGGACTTGGCAACAGAGTCGATGTAAGGTTTTTAAACCTTTAGGAAAGGTGTCGAAGATGAAGCCCAAGCTACAGTCTTGGGGTATTGGACTGATTGTGACCCTATCAATAAGGATGGATAGGGAAGAGGGTGAGGAAGGGTAGGGAGGAAAGATAAGGAGTTCAGTCTTAGCCATGTTGAGCTTGAGCTGACGTTGGGACATCCAGGAGGAGATATCAGAGAGACAGTTGATGAGGCGAACTTGGACAGAAGGGGAGAGAGAGGGGGTCGAGAGATACAGTTGAGTGTCGTCAGCATAGAGGTGATACTGGAAGCCATGGGAGGAAATGAGTTTGCCAAGGGACAGGGTATATAGAGAGAAGAAGAGTAGAGGGCCCAGGACAGAGCCTTGGGGAACCCCAACTGAGAGGAGGAGGGAGGAGGAGTTGGAATTGGGAAGGGACACATTAAATGAGTGATCGAGATATAGGAGGAGAACCAGTCAAGGACAGAGCCGCAGAAGCTGAGGGAGCGAAGAGAGTCCAGGAGAAGTGAGTGGTTGACAGTGTCGAAGGCAGCAGAGAAGTCAAGGAGGAGAAGAATGGAGTAAAGGCGCTTAGATTTAGCAACAAGTAGATCATTGGTGATCTTGGCAAGGGCAGTTTCAGTGGAGCGAAGGGGCCAGGAGCCAGATTGGAGAGGGTCCAGGGAGGTGTTGGCAGAGAGGAGATCCAGGCAGCAGGAGTAGACAACACGTTCCAGAAGCTTAGAGGTGAAGGGTAGGAGGGAGAAATGGAAATGATGAGTAGCAGTCTGTGCCTGACTGAAGAGAGAAAAGGAACTCTGCTTGCTGAGGAACTCTCTTTGTAATGCTGATCTCAGGCTGAGCAGCTTGAGAAGGCTAGATGAACGAGATGGCTAGATCAGGGTTTGGGACAACACTGGACCCTCTAATTAGGGGTGGGGAATCTCAGGCCCACGGGCCAAATGTGACCCACGGTAAGTTTTTATGTGGCCCCTTTCTACTTCCTGGATCTGTCCCTTGGATCCAGTTCTTACCTCTAAATCACTGAAAAACTGAGCTCAAGGGAAGGGAACAGAGATGAGGTCATGCAAACAAAGATAGGGGACAGTTCCGTGGCACAGATCCATGATTCAAGCCCTCCTTTTCTTGAGTGCACCCCTTAAGCAGCCCCGCCCCAACTAGTGTGGCCCTCAGAGCTTATGCAATCTTTCAAAGTGGCCCCCGGAAGGGAAAAGGCTCCCCACCCCTGCTCTACATTGTCCAGGGACCTGGAGGAGGCTAATTGCGAGGATGGGGCTTTGAGGGGAATATGCTAGAGTCTCCCTATGAACTAAGGGGGTAGTTGGACTCTAGGGAACATTATAAATAAGGTCAATCATAGGCAAGGACCTGGCTCAACTCAAGAATAGTGACCCTAGAAGATGGTGGGTTACCAAAGGGCTTTTTTCTGGCAGTGAGACTATATTTGAACTATATGTACGGTACAGAGCTGTGGATCATGTAAATAAATGGGCACTGGATAGTATAATGGCTAAATCCCTAAGACTGACTATTTGGGCCATAATCCTGCAAGAATTTAGCATGGGCAAACTGTGCCCTGTTACAGGAGGAGAATCACAAATTAAATATTTTAACTTTAAAAAAAGGAAACTATGCAAATAAGGGAAAAGAAAATTGGGGCACTTACCGGTGAATTTTCTTTCTACGAAGTTCCCTGCTTGGCATTCCTCAGCTTGGGGTGTGTCCCGCTTCAGGTACTCAGAAGGCAGACCTCAAACATTCAAATTTGTGGGCAGCTCAGGTGCGGGACACTCCCCACTTCTCCAGTTTGAGTTCTTCTGAAGTATCTGGAAGAGAAGAAATAAGAGTGGGCCACCCTGCGGGCCGGATTAGGAAGCCTGGTTCTTTGCTCCCTGCCGGCAGGCCCATGGTAGGCCGGAGTGCCAAGCAGGGAGCTTCGTAGAAAGAAAATTCACCAGTAAGTGCCCCAATTTTCTTTTTCCCTCAGTTCCCTGCTTGGCACTCCTCAGCTTGGGATGTACCAAAGCCGAGCCAAACACAGGGTGGGAGAGAAGAAAATCGGGGCTCCGGCTAGACATCAGCTGCGACGGCCTGGAGAACTCTGCTTCCAAAGGCAGCCTCCGCCGAAGCCATTGTGTACACCCTGTAGTGTCTACAGAAATTATGTACAGAGGACCATGTGGCTTCCCTGCAGATCTCCTCGCAGGAGGCCCTGGACAGCATGGCCCAAGACGTGGCCGCAGATCGTAGCAAGTGTGCCATGATCCCTGCCAGCGGGGGCTCCTTCATTGTCCTGTATGCTTCCACGATACAGTTACGAATTCAGCACGCTATAGTGTCTTTTGATGCTGGACACCCCAGTTCAGCGCCTTGGAACTTGACAAATAGGCTGGACGATCTGGAACCCACAGTCATTCGGTGGATATACACCTTCAATGCCCTGTGAACATCTAGTTTGTGCCAAACCTTTTCCTGATGGTGCCGTGGGTTCGGGCAGAAGGTTGGGAGCATGATCTCTTGAGCTCTGTGAAAGGCCGAATTGACCTTCAGGATGAAGGTCGGGTCCTTGCATAGAACAACCCTGTCCTCGGTGAACACTCACAGATGTTGCGCTATGGAAAGGGCTGCCAGCTCGGAAACCCTTCTGGCTGATGTGATGGCGACCAAGAATGGCACTTTGATGGTCAGGAAATACAGGGACACTTGAGCCAACGGTTCGAACGGGGGTTGCATGATGGCTGTGAGGACAGTGTTTAAGTTCCAAGATGGAAAACAGTGTACAGGTGGTGGGGCAATTGCGCGAGCTGCCTTGAGGAATCTCCGCACCTGTCTGCTCTTGGCAAAGCTGGCCCTGGTCCTTACCCCCAGGATCACTGCGAGGGCTGACACCGGTCTAGCCAGGGTGGAGGGCCGAAGCCCCCTGCTCTAGACTGTCCTGTAAGAACTCCAGCACCTCTGGCATAGCGGGTGCACGGTTGTTTCCGCCCCTGGTCTGACGCCATTGGAAGAATCATCTCCACATGGCGACAAATTCTGTTGGTAGACGCCTCAATGACCCTCCTCGAGAATTCTTTCGCTCTCAGGGCCTCCCTTTCAGTAGCCATGCCGTCAGCTGAAAGTACGTGGGATCTCTGTGCATTAGTGAACCTTGCCTGAGGAGGTCCAGGAGTCGAACAAGGGGTTGTGTCTGGAGCTCCACGAGGTCCGAAAACCACGGGTGTCTTGGCCAGTACGGAGCGATCAGGATCACCTCGGTTCCATGACCTCTGATTCGTTTAGTTACTCGACCCAACCCTGGAATTTGAAGGAAGGCACACGCTAGGCCCCGGGGCCATGGCTGTCGTAGAACATCTATCGCCAGCACCCCCGCGTCTCGCGAAGTAGGAGGGTACCTTGTTGTTGCCCCTTGTGGCAAACAGATCGATGGTTGGTATTCCCCACCCCCACGTTAGCCAGTTGAACACCTCCTGGTGCAGCTCCCACTCTCCGGGGTCCAACGTCATCCAGCTGAGCCAGTCCGCTTCCGTGTTGTCTACCCCCCTGATGTAGACTGCTCTGATCATGGTCTCTACCCATAAGAATAGTCGCTGAGCTTCCAGTTGCAGGGCTCTTGACCTCAACCCCCCTTGGTGGTTGATGTACACCATAGCTGTAGTGTTGTCTGTCTGTACCAGGACATGGGCATCCCGTATGTCGTCGTCGAATTCCATCAGTGCCAGACGGATTGCTCGGAGCTCGAGTAGATTGATGCTGAGGGGCGCTTCCTCTCACAACCAATAGCCCTGTGTCTTCCTGGTGTCTGTCAGCACTCCCCCAACCCCCGAGGGTGGAATCTGTTGTCACCGTGATCCTGTGTGGCATGATAACGGGGACTTCCTGATGAATATGGGTTGCCACTCCCCACCAGCAGAGCTGCTTGGCTAGAGGCCCCAGGATCCTGACGACCTTGTGCTTTCAGTTCATGATCTCCCCCTGGTACGGCCTGAGGAAGTTCTGCAATGGGCGAAGGTGGAGTCTGGCCCACTGGACGTGATCTATACAAGATACGAATGTGCCCAGCAGCCTTCCTAGAGCCAGAACCGATGCCTTGTGGTCCCGCAGCACTCTGGATATCGCGTTGATCTGCCGGTTGCTGCGCTCCTCTATTGACACCCAGTTCCTTTCTGTGTTGATGAGCATTCTCAGATGCGGAAGAGTCCTGGTCAGGGTGAGGTGGCTCTTGGGTAAGTTGATCATGAACCCGAACGTCTGTAGGGTCTATATGGCTATCGACAGGTGCCGGACTGCTGCCGAGTGCAACGCTCATCGCACCAAAATGTTGTCCAGGTATGGGTAGGCGTGCACCCCTTTCTGGCAGGGCAGGGCTACAAGTGGGGCCAGCACCTTGGTAAATGTACAGGGGGCTTAGGCGAGCCTGAAGGGCAAGGAAGTATACTGCCATTGTGCACCCCTGTTGTAGAACCTCAGCAGCGCCCTGTGCTGCTGGGCAATGGGAATGTGCAAGTATGCATCCTTCACATCGACTGAAGAGAGCCTGTCCCCTAGTTCTAGAGCTTGAAGCGTAGACTTGATGATCTCCATCCGGAATTTCCTGTATTTCGTGAACCCGTTCAGGAACTTGAGGTTGAGCACCACTCATGCCTCCCCACTCTTCTTGGGCACTAGGAACAACAGGGAGTACAGGCCCCTGCCCCATTCCGCAACTGGGACTGCCTCGATCGCTCCGATGTCGACGAGCCTTGCTATGGCTGATTTCATGAGTTGCCTCTTTGTCGCGTCCCTCGAAGCCAGTGACCCGACAAATCTGGCCGGTGGCGAGGTCACCAGCTCGATGCAGTATCTCTCCTTGATTACGGCCTTCACCCACTCGTTCTGGATGCGAGTGCACCATAACGGACCGAAGTGGGCTAAGCGCCCCCCAAGGAAGGGTAGATGCTTGGGGAGTGTGGCAGGGCTGTCATTGGGAGTGCTTTGGGCCCAGCTGTTTTGCACTGGGTTTTGGCTTGTTGTTGCCGTTGTTGCCAGTCCTTCAGGGGGGCGGCTGGCTGGGCAATTGGTACTTGTCCCTGGAATAGTACTGGCGGGTGGCCCCCCTCAAGCATCCTTGTCTATGATGCTGGGAATGAAAGGAGCTCCCCCTATTCCTCCCTTTGTCCGTACTGGGCATGAGGGTCTTTTCCTTCTTCTCCTCCGCCATTTCCTCCAGCATTTTATCAAAGGTAGGACAAAAAATCTTACCCCCCTCGAACAGGTCCAACGTCAGGGTGGTCTTTGATGCCAGATCTGCTTTCCAAGTGTGGAGCCACAGCCGCCGCCTGACCGCCACGTTAGCGGTTGCTGCCTGTGAGCTGGCCCTCATTGAGTCTATGGAGGCATCTGCGATATAGAATGCTGCTGAGACAATCCTGTCCAGCCGGGTAGCCTGTTCCCGCCGCTGTAACTCGGCATCTCTCGCCTCCTCTGTCCAGTTGAGGATTGCCCTTGCAGCGAAGGTAATGGCCATGTCGGCCCTAAGGGCGTTCGACGTGACCTCGAAAAGCCTCCTCACCGAGGGCTCCACGGCCCTATCCATCTGGTCCTTGGGCAGCGGATCCCCTCACAGGGGGGCTGCCAAGACTCTAGCAAGGGCAGCTGCTGCTGGGTCGACCCGTGGGAGGGCAAACAGTGAAGCTTTGTTGTGTGGAAAGGGGTAGAGGCTTGTTGGCCACTTTCTGCGACCTCCCCTCTTTAGTGCGTGCTCCCATGCTGAATGGATGACAGCCTTGAATGTGGGAGGTAGTGGTAGGCAAGTGGGTGGCTTCTTGGGCTTGAGGAGAAGATTCTTTATCGTGTCACGCTTCCCTGTGGTGGGGGTCTCCGCTGCTGGGGTAAGGCCAAGCCCATCTGTGATTCAATAATGGTCTTGTTGAGCGACGCCAGGTTGAACAGTTTCTGCTCCTCCTCGTCTGACAACTCTCCACTCTTGGACCACTGCCCCTCCTCTGAGGAGGACACGGAAACCTTGGGTGGGTATCGCATGCCTGCTGAAGGCTTGGATCTTTTAGACTTTTGCCACTCGTTCTCGGCCCTTTGATCTTATATCCCTTGCGCTCGAGCAGTCTGACCAGATCCATGTCGGAGGCGTCGCCGCTATCCGAGTCCGAACCTGATTCCACTGGAGAAGACGGCGGGGACTGATGATCCTCCTCTGGTAGGTGGGTCCTCGCCGCCAGTTGCTTGACCTTGCTTGCATTCCTGGAGCGTCCTTTGAACTTTCCTGGTTGCTCGACTTGCGAAATGATGTTGCTCATCTGGGTGCTCAGCTTGTTGATCGCCGCTGCAATCGAGCTGAGCAGGTCCAATTCTCTGACCTGGGCCGGGCGCTCCGGTGTCAGGCAGGGAGGGCTCCATTCCAGCGAGGTGCACTCCTCCTGGGCTGTGGAGCGTTGTGCCGCTGCTGCTTGCTGGTTCGGCTCCTACTCCCTTGCTCGTTATGCCCTAGTGGTTGCTATCTTTCTGGAAACCAGATAGGGATAGTGAGTAAAAAAAATATTTTTTGGGGGGGGGGGTTCGGTCCAAAATGGCAGCGGCCATGTGATCAAGGAAAAATGGCGGCGACCGTGGCTCCACCTGGTCCAAGATGGTGGCATCCATGCGCCGAAGCCAAAATGGCAGCACCCCTGACCCCATGTGGTGGTCACAAGATGGCAGCGCCCTAGGAACCACATGGCAGAGCCAAGATGGCAGCGCCCTAGGGACCGCATGGCGGAGCCAAGATGGCAGTGTCGTGCGGGGACCTTGTCTGCAGCCCATCCCCAGGGATAGAAAGTTGAGGGCAAAAAAGCTGCCCCCTGCCACCACGTGGAGGCAGCATCTGCGGGTGGGGGGAGGAACCCATCCCCCCGCCTACCAACATTCTTCACCTGGCGCAGGACGCGCTACAGCCGCCGGGGAGTGAAGCGGGGAGTGAGCAGATGGCCCCCTGGGACACCGAGCCCTGGGCACACTGTACTCGGAAAGAGAAGATGCCGGCAATTTCCCCGCCACGCATGCTTGCTCCTGGGCTTCCCCTGCGTTGGGTGCTTATGTGCCCCTTTGAGGAGAGAGGAGTGGCAAAGGTAGGTGGCGATAAGCCAACCCTCCAGTGGGGGGGGAGGGGGGACCCCATCACTACCACGGTAGTGACGTGGGAAGAGGGTGCAATCCATTCTCCCCCTGTGCCCCCGGCCCTATGGGGGAGCCCTCCTGGCACACAGTACACCCCCACCCCCCAGGCGAAGGTAGACGGTGAGAAGCCTACGGGGGGGTAGTGAAAACCCCGCTGCTATCACAGTGCTGACAGGGGGGAGGGGGGACAATCCATTCTCCCCCTGAGCCCCCAGCCCTATGGGGGAAGCCTCCTGGTACGTGGTACACCACCACCACCCCCGGTCCCACCAGGGAACATCCCCAGGCCCCTATAGCCCCCAATGTGAGGGGGGAGAAGAGAAGGGACTCTTACCCTCTCCTCGGCGGGTAGCACTGTGGCGTAACAGACCCCCCCCCCCAACGGTGGGTAGCCAGCAGCAGAGGAGCCTGCTGTGGGCACTTGATAGTGCGTCTCCCGATTCCCCTTTTGTGAGGCGGGGGCAAGCAGGCTCGTGGTCCCAGCTCAGCTCTGCCCAACGCCCTCCAAGAGGGAAGGGGAGCGAGGAAGCCCTTAAGAAAATGAAAAAATAAACTAAAATAATAAAATCAGCTCCCCGAAAGTAGTCCAGGGAGCGAGGTCGGTTTCTGGTATCTCTGAAGGCAGAACTCAAACTGGAGGAATGGGGAGTGTCCCGCACTTGAGCCGCCCACAAATTTGAATATCTGAGGTCTGCCTTCCAAGTACCTGAAGCAGGACACACACCAAGCTGAGGAGTGCCAGCAGGGAGCTGAGGAAGAAAGCACAAAGTAGTGGCAAGCTAGAAGTAAAAGGTTTAAGGCAGGGCAAGAGGCAATCTGAAGAGCAACTTGCTAAAGATATAAAAACTAAATTAAAACTTTTTCAAGATCAGAAGCAGGAAGCATGCAAGAAAATCAGTTGGCCCATTAGATGACAAGGAAGCAAAACAGCCACCCAAAAGAGTACTGTTAGAGAGAAGCTAAATTAAGTCTTTGTTTTGCTCTTCACTACAGAGGATGCTGGGGAAGATACCCATACTGGAACCATTTTTTGTAGGTGAAGAATCTGAGAAATTGCCACAGATCAATGTGGCCTTAGGAGAGATACCAAAACAAACTAACAAATTAAATAATAAAAAGAAAATCACCAGGACCTGATGGTACTCACCCAAGATTTCTGAAGGAACTCAAGTATGAAAATGCAGACCTACTAGTGGTAATTTATAACCAATCACAAAAATTTGCTTCTGTACATGAGGACTGGAGAACAGTAAATGTAACACCAATTTTTTTAAAAGCTCCATAAGCAAGCCTGGAATCTACAGGTCAGTGAGCCCACCGTCGGTGCTGGGCAAATTGGGAAATCCATTATGAAGAACAGTATTATGGGGTGTATTGACAAACATGACATAATAGGGAACAACCAACATGACTTTAGCAAAGGGAAGTCATGAGTCTCTAATCTCCTGGATTTTTTAATTTTTAAAAAAATTGTCTCTAAGTCTGTAGGCAAGTGATCTGGTTAACATAGCATATCTGGATTTTCAGAAAGCATTTGACAAGTTCCCTCACAAGAGACTCTCAAGGAAACTAAGTAGTCCTGGTATAGGAGGCAGTGTCTGGATAAGTTGCGGGGGGTGGGGGGCAAACCCACGGCTGGTCCTCCTGCAGCTCCTTCTGGCCACTTCCCGGTTCCACCTGACAGCAGTGTGGCTGGATGATGTCACAAAACTAACTGGCAGCAGATTTAACACAAAAGTCATTTTTCATGCAATGCACCATTAACTCATGGAATTTGTTGCCAGATAATGTGGTCAAGGATAGTAACATAGCTGGGTTTAAAAAACAATTAGATAAGCTCCTGGAGGACAGGTTCATTAATGGCCCAAGTAGGTTGGGGGATGTAACCTTTTGACTGTTGGGATCTGGGAGTGACTTGACTACTCAGTTATGACCTGTTGGGTATGTCTCTGAAGAGACTGAGAATGGCCACTGTCAGACAGGATGTTGGACTCAATGGACCATTGGCCTGATGCAGTATGGCACTTATGTTCTTATAAAGCTGGAACATCAAGGGTGATAAAGCAGATGAACATGGTAATCCCCTCTTACAACTGGGGAAGCCAACGACCTCAGCAACGGATGCCATAAAGGTTGATGATAATGGAAATAATATAGTCTGTCTCTTCCCCCATCGCTGTCCCAGTTGCCCAGCTCCCAGGTAATGTGTCAGATCTTGGGGCATGTGCGCCAGTCAAGGTTTCCACACAACCTGCATACACATGGCAAGGCAGGGGCTATTAACTTTTTTTTTTAAAAAAAACTCCCCCCGCACCCCCCTTTTCCATGGCTGCAACCAGCACCTCAACACCATGGTTACCAACACAGAATGGCAGCAGGACATGTGGGTGCATAAATTGCCGGCAGCAGGAGTATTTGGCCTGGGACATCCTAGCCAAGACCACACAGAACTAAAAGCAGCGATCAGGGAGCTCTGTCATGGGCAGCAAAGGAAAAGGCTTCTGTACTGGGATGCAAGAAACAGTCCAGCCAAAGATGGCTACAATGGTTAGGGTACACAACTAGTACTGCCTGTGAAGTTATCAGAAGGAGATGGTCAAGAAATTTGAGGGCATGCACAAGGAAATGGACTTCACCTGGGAGAGAACTAACAAAATCCTCACCCAGTCAGTCTATGCCAAGTGTGGCATCCTGCATCTGGTGAGGGCACTTATGATGGGAAACCTGGAGTAGACCTCCTACCACTGCCTCCATGGGCACCTAATGCTGATTACCAGCTCTTGGTGCGTGGCATGTGGCACCCATAGCTGCATTAGCCCACCATGGAGCCACTCCACCCTGACCCCAAAATATGTTCCATTACCCAGCTTCCAGAGCTGCCTGGCACCAGCGATTGGGTGCTCCAGTGTCTTGTTCCCCCAACCACCAGCCTGTCCTCCACATGGTTCCCCCACCAGGACACTGTAGAGGAGATCATTCCCACTCTCCTGTTCTCCCCTCGCCTCAGAGATCACACAAAGGCCCTACAACCAGATATGGTAGACGAATGTAATGATAGTAGACTTAATAAAACAAGTTAATTTTGTATTTCTAATTCAGGATTGTGACACCGATACTTACTAAGGAGGGGCAGAGGTACATGTCACGGCAAGGCAAAGACTTGGGTTCTAGGACTCATAACCAAGGAGGGTGACAACTGCAGCCTGGGTTTTCAGTCAGGGAGAAAGAAGCCATTTCCCACAAAAGTAATTTATTTTATTTTTTTTAAAACTCACACCCTTTTTTTTGCTCAATGACAATGGCTCCTCAATCCAATGCCCCGCAGATCCCCACGTGATTTACACATCGCCCAATGCACTGGCAATGTGGATCAGCACGCACAGGGATCTGCGGGTCATTGAATTGGGGCCACCAGCTTTGAAAATATAGGCGTCATGGTTCCATGCCAACCATAACAATGAACTGGGCCCAGTAGTCCACAACTGCCTGCAGCACCACCAAAAAAACCC
Organism: Sphenodon punctatus; assembly: GCA_003113815.1. Classification (NCBI taxonomy): domain Eukaryota; kingdom Metazoa; phylum Chordata; class Lepidosauria; order Sphenodontia; family Sphenodontidae; genus Sphenodon; species Sphenodon punctatus. The sequence continues at coordinate 179,850 of QEPC01012199.1, read as the reverse complement.
TCCTTGCATTTCAGGTAGTTGTCCTAGCTCTGGGGGGCTTGGATGATGGCAATGTACCTACTGCTTATGGCACTGATGCAGTTGGGGAAGCCATCTTTTTTAAAGCCCACCATCACCTCTTCGTCATCCCCCAGCTGCACAACCTGGACAAGCAGGAGGTCCACAATGACACTGGGGAATATCCAGGATGATGGAACCCATCATGATGGTCCACAAGCCAAACTGCTGACACACGGATCAGCACCTCTCTGGGTTTTGCCAGCTTCCAGACCATGATCACCATGCAGTATCTGCACGTTGGTGGACGGAGAAACTCTGCCAACTCAAGAACATATAGGGGCATCTTGAAATCCTCAACCCACCTCTTATTTTTCCGGTGGGTTAAATGGGTTTTATCTCCCCCACCCTATTTATTTGGTGAATTCCCGGGCCCTGTTTTAAAAATTGTTATTGTATTTTTATTGAGTTTAAAATGGTTTTATATGTGGTTTAATATATGTTTTGTGTTTGGAAGTCACCCCGAGCTGTTTGCAGGAGGGGCGGGGTAAAAATCAAATCTATCAATCAATCAATAAATAAATGAGGTAGTTTAACAGGAGGAAACTTAAATGAGCAATTGTGGGGATCAAGTGTCTTCAAAAAGGCATGGAGACTGTTTAAAAACACCATCTTGGAGGTCCAGATTAAATGCATACCACAAATCAAAAGGGGAAGCAAGAGGGCTAAACACTTGCACCCATGGTTAAATGGTAAAGTAGAAGAAGCTATTGGAGCCAAAATGTAGTCTTTCAAAAAAACTGAAAGCGTGTCCAAATGACAACAGGAAAGGAGGAGAACCAGTAACTTGGTTCTTCGAGAGAGCTCTGCATATTCTCAATTATGGGATTCTCTTCCTGCTCTGCAGGCCACCAGAAATGCATGTGTCTCAACAGTTACTGCCTGGAACCATCACAGTTCCGCTCAGCAAACTCTCCCTCCTGCTCTCTGCGTGGACTTTTTGTCTCGTGAAAGAAGGGAGATAATAAAGGGAGGGGGCAGAGCCCAGAAAACCTCAGTTCTTTCCAACCCCTGAAGGCAGAGTCAAATAACTCCCAACCAGAGGGGAAGGATGAGCAGGTAGTGAGAATACAAGGAGCTCTCTTGAAGAACCAAGTTACCAGTAAGTAACCCTCATTTCTTCTTCTTGAAGGATCTCTGCAATTCTCACCTCTGGGGAGAGAAGTTCATCTAGGGGTAAATGAGCCATGCACAAAGATGTAATGATTTTAGGTCCAGGTGTAATACCATTCCATTGTCTTTCGTCAGTAGGTCCCTTCAGAGGAGCAAGATGTAGTGATGTTTCGCCACTGCTTGTAGAGTGTGAAACCAAGGCTGTCGCCCAATATGGGGCTATCAATATGAGGTGAGCCTCGGCTCTCTATGCTTTGTAAACAACTCTTTGCATGAAAGGGAAGGCATTTGGTGTGGGGGGTATATTTCCACATGGCAAAGGTGTCTGTCATAGAGTTCAGGTCTTTTCCTAACCTGCTGCAGAATAGAGAAAGCTTTGCTTTGAGTGATGAACAGGTCTATAGAAGAAGGAGAACCCAAGGCCTTGAATATCCTTGGGGTCTCTTCGTGTATGCTCCATTCGTGCTTCTCCCCTTCCTGGCGAGTGAGGCCATCTGCAAGAGCATTGTTCTGGCCTGACAGATTAATTGCACGTATGTCCACTTGATGCTGGACACACCACATCCATAGTTTCTCTGCCTCCCTAGATAGCTGTATAGAGCAGGTTCCCCTTTGTTTGTTGATGTACCACATTGCAGTGGAGTAGCCCATAACAATTTGCATTACCAAGACTGTTATTTGAGGAAGGAAAGCCTTCGGAGCCCATCTAACTGTTCCAAGATCCAATATGTTGATATGAAGGCTTGTCTCCTCCTCTGAGGAAAGTCCTTGATCTGTGAGCCCATCCATGTGTGCTCCCCACCCTCTTAAGTGACGTACCCGTCATTACGATGAACTTCGGTTGTGGAGGTTCAAACGACTCTTGCTGAAGGAGGTGGTGGGACTTTAGCCACCACTTCAGAGTGTGGTTTGGGATAAGCAATCGTCTGGTCAAAGCTTGTTTCCCTAGTATATAGACCTCTCTCCGCCACTGTTGTAGAGGTGTCACGTGAAGTCTTTCTAGAGGGGTTACAGAGGTTGTCAATGCAAACAGGCCCTGGCACATGAGAAAGTACTTGACTGTCCAAGTCCTGCAATGGTGGAGTTCTTAGATCATGACTTGGATACGGAGGATCCTTTCTTCTGGGAGAAAAGCACGTTCCCTGTTGGTGTCTATGATGGCACTTATAAAGTGAAGACAGCTGGCGGGACTTTTCTCAGTCGACAATTAGGCCCAGCTCATCTAACTGGGCAACTATTGTGTCTACATCTGCATGGAGGTACTGGCTGGTCTTTGCAACTAGAACCAATTGTCCAAATGGGGGAAGATGTGGGTACCTTTCTTTCGCAGCCTAAACACATTCTCTTGACAGCAACGCATTTAGTGAAAACCCTCAATGCAGTCAATAGCCTGACGGGGAGACCTGTATATTAGTAGTGGTTGTTCCCTACAAACAAAAACACAAATAGTTCCAGTGAGAAAGTCAGAGATTGTCTTCCTTCTCTAGAGCCAGCACAATGGTCATACAAAATTTGCATTTGCAGATGACTCTACTGAGCCGTCAGATCAATAATAGGCCTTAGCTGCCCCCCCCCCCCACTTATTAAAAAAGTATCTCAAACAGAATTCAAGATAGCACTCCTCCAAGGGCACCTGTTCAATGGCCCCCTTTAGCCAGTAAGGAGTTCATTTCTTCAAGGAGCTCTGTCTTGTGAGGGGAGCCCCTAAAGAGGAACAGGGATAGGAAGCTGGGGGGGGGGGCTTCAACTTGAATGGTATAGCCACACTTAATCTCCTTAAACCAGTGATTGGTGGTGATACGGGCCTAAGTGTTATAAGAAGGATGCCAGGCAATTGAAGGAGGAAGGTGGTTCCTAAAGATCTCTCTCATTCTCATTGGTGCTAATCCGAGACTGGGATTGCAGGCCTGAGGATGAGGACTGTTGTCTAGGGAGATTCTTGCTTCTCATGAACCTTTTGTAGGGCTGAGAATAATAATGATCCCAAGACTGCTGTTGTTGAGGCTGAGAGAGAACCTGCCCCGAGACAACCAAGATTATTGTCTGTAGGAACAGGAGGGAGTAATATCTCTTTTTAATGGACCAGATAACCTCAGCTGACCTGGCCATTTGGCAGGTTTCCTTTATTTTGTTCAACGTCTCATCACTTACATTGGAGAAGAGACGCTCAGTGTTGAACGGTAAGCCCTTGATACGAGTTTTACTCTCAGGTGTAAAGCCCATAGAGTGCAACTACACATGTCCTCCAAGAGTGACTGCCAAGGTTTAACTCTGTGTATGGAACAGTTGGCTATATGCATCATTGTGGTTAGCCGAAACTGGGCAAGCTGTGCATCCTCTTCCTGAAGAACAGCTGCACAGGCGGGATCAGACCAGGTTGACATCCCCAACCATAGCCAATGCTGGTAGCCACACATGGCTGCTAAGTAGTTTGAAGGTTTAAGGAACAGGGTGGCTGATAAAGCATTTCTCCCAAGCACGTGTAGGTGTTGCCCTTCTTTATCTGAAGGAGAAGTATGGCCTGTCCTTGCTTTAGGTCTCTGGGTGACAGCAGTCCATACCAATCCATACTCTCCCAGGTGAGTTGGGAGCCAGATGGCGCTAGAAAATGGATGCCCCTTCCAGTGGAACAGCATACAAAGCGTCTGCTAGCTTACTGACAGACAGAGCCGAAGAGGGGTTATGCCAGAGATGGAAGCCTAAATTAGCTCATCAAAGAAGTGGCAGCATCACATGGCCAGAGTCATCAGAACCAAGAATCCTAAAACTGGGCCAGATTGGGTGGGGTGTGTGTCTTCTTTAAGACTTTACTGAAAATCTATGGAAGCACTGCTAAAGAAAAAGGCATTTTAACATAACCTGGAAAGTTCGAACATCCTCAGTTGATAGCACTGAGGACAGGTCTGAAAAAAAGGTCTGGGGGGGAGGAGAGATCATCTCATCCTCCTCAGGACTAGGGGAAGTTGAAACGGTGTTTTCTCGGAAGAAGTTTCAGGAGGTGAAACAGGTTGCATTGAGGCAGTTTGGCACAGCAGAGCCTGCAGAAAAAGTGCCCCAGTCAGGCAGGTTGGTGCCATCCATGGTGCCACCGAACAACAGAGGGCGATACCGCTGAAGCTGGTATCAGGGTGGCTGTGCAGGTACCGTGGTTGGTGCTGGCTGCATAGTCAGGCCCTGGGGGCCGAGTAGGAATGGGCATTGCTAGTAGAATGGAAGATCTCAATCAGCTGTGAGGTGAATCCCCATGAGGTCTAGGATTGTACCTTGGAAATGGGAGCGCTGGTGGTGGCTGCCAACGCCTGCTGCAGATCGCACACCTGCTCCTAGATTGTGAATAGTAGCTCTTAGAGTGGGAGCAGTAGTAGTGCGGATTCCTCTTATTTTGAAGAAAATATTACCTCTGTCTTCGCGGTGAGTAACAGAGCAAGGTCATGGTATCGATAGTGCACGTGGGAAGGATCTCCACTGGGTGACCTATAAGAACGTAAGTAGTACCATACTGGGTCAGACCAAAATCAAGCCCAGCATCCCGTCTCTGACGATGGAGAATCTCTTTCTCTTGGGAGAAGTACCCGACAGATCACAACAGGCAATCCATTCCCTGTTGTTCCAGCCACCCCCAACAGCGAGAGGTTACATTCCGAAAACCTACTTAGCTAATAGCAGGGCCCCGGATTCTCCCGTGGAGTTTTTTTTTTATATAATTCCACAGGAGCTTGGGAGGCTCAGGGCCCAATTCAGTTTCTTACTGCGCTGGGGGGTGGGGGGTGGGGCGAGGGAAAGGCTGCCAGGGCTTACCTCCCCCCCGCCTCCGGATGCAGCACAGGGCCTGATGTCAAGTCAATGTGATGTCATCCATCCAGCCACATCATTCTGGGAAGACCTGTTGGCAGGAGCCAGGTAGTGGCTAGGAGCAGCAACATGGGAACACAATGAATGAAGCTTCTGCTGCCACCGCTGCTCCTCCTAGGTGCATTTATTTACCAAGCTGGAAAGGGGGGCGGGGGGGGGAAGCGAAGCCCAGCCCCAAGGGTTTCTTCATCCCCCTCCCCCTGTGGAATCTCCAGCCCCATGTTTCCCCAGCACAGGCTGGAAATTCTGCGCTGGGGGAAGTGAGGCAGGAGTTTCCGAGGGGGTGGGGGATTCTACGGGAAATCCGCAAATCAGACTCACATTTTAGTCAAGGGCCTGGCTAATGAACCTATCATGACAGGTATGCTCATCACAGCATGGAGGGGCTCTCAACTGGGGAGCGGACAGTGATGAGGAGAATGGACCTGAGCAGAAAGCCAGCTCCTCATCAGAGTAGATGGTCTCCACAATGAGGGTATGGCTGGGTGGTGGTACTTCAGGCTCTGGTGAAGGTGTCAGGACCCCACCCTTTTTTTGGCAGCCTGCTTCTCCACCACTTTGTCAGGGATGGCAGTGTCTGACAGATGAAGAGAACTGGGAGCTTCAGGACTCTGGGGAGCACTCAAGACAGAGTTAAGCCAGACGTTCACAGAAGAGAGTGGAAGTGAAGCTGGGACAGTACTGCTGGTGCCGGGAGTCCGGCGGGGCTGGGGCAATGCAGTTCCATCCATGCTGAAAGACTGTATAATAACTAGTGTCAGGGGGGAGGGGGATTCTGAGGGGACCATCCTCACCCCTTTGAAGAGCCTGCCTGGTCAGAATGTCCTTCAGTCTGAGGGGCCTGCTCTTCTTGCACCTCAAGGATAGAGCAGTACACGTTTTGCAAACCCACATAACATGGGTCTCCCCCACTCCCAGCAGCCCATACACTTAAGAGTGTTGATCCAATATGAAGAGTGTGGCCGTGCAAGAAGATGCATCTCTTGAATCTGGATTTCTTTAACATTTTGGCCAGTCCAGGACCAAGGCTAATGACATGAGGACCACATGCGGCACATTGACAGCAGTTCTCACCTCAGGAGGGGACATCAGGACTGAAGATCTCTCTTGAGGTGTCAAACATGGAAGATGATATTAAATGGAATAGAAGAACGCTGACGCTTCGCTCAGAGAACAAAGTGTTAAGATTGCCTAAGGTGGTTGGAAGGTCGGTCTCAGGCTCTGTCACTCCCTTCATCACCTCCTCTCTCTCACGAGACAAAAAGTCCATGCAGAGAGCAGGAGGGGGGTTTGCCAAGCGGAGCTTCGGAAAACTTCCAAATGGTTCAAGGCAGTCTGTCTGGGAACTGCTGACCCAAATGAGTTTCTGGTGGCCTGCAGGGCAGGATGAGGACCCAGTGAGAATTGCAGAGATCCTCGAAGAACCTAAGTATTGGCAATCCATAATCTGACAGGCCAGGAGGGATTTTGACAAGCACCTTGCTAGAATTGCTAAATCTAATAGCATTTTTTTCTTCAAGCACGTCAGAAGTAAGAAGCCTGCTGGAGAGCCAGTTGGGCCACTGGACAATCAGATTATTTGCAATCTTGTTTGCAGCTTTAGCCCTAAAGAACTATAAGGACTTGCACTGGAAAGTCCTAGAAAGGAAATGAAGAAACGGGTAACAAAAATAGTGGCAATAAGTCTGGCTTGAAGGAAGGGTGGAGGCCAGGAACCCATTCCTTCCTCATGGGTACTTAAGGAAAGGAACACTACTTACCCCAGGATCAGACCTCTGATGGATAGTTAGAGAGATAACAACCAGGAGTACCAACTGCACACAGGGCCAGTGTGTGCAGGGGGACTGAGGTACATTTCCCCAAGACCCAGCCAGCTCCCTCTAGGAACTCTGGAGGCCCCTTTGACACAGGGGGTAATTTTAGATGTTACGAGACCACGGTCAACCACAGCGAACCCCCTGCAGTAGCTGTTTGTTCCGTAACGTCTATTTGATTTCCGCCAGATGTTCACCACGGTGAATCAGTGGCTAGAATCAAATTGACCACGATGCTGGACCTCCAGCCGCCAGAATTCAGGTCCAGAATCGTGGTGGGATTGGGCCCCAACCGTGGTTGGATTGGCCACAATCTGGGATGGGCCGCAGGTAACGTCAGTTACCTACAGCCTGGGTGGATTGTGGTCCCAACCATGGGACGGGATCAGGCACAACGGCCGGATTGGCCGCTGTGCCCGCCTGTCGCCCAGAGGGCGGGTGGGGGAGCGCGGCTGCGCAGCCACACGTTGCACCACGCAGCCCCGGCCCCCCTCTCCGGAATCAGGCCGGCGTGTCTAAAGGACGGCTGATTCCTGACCGGGATCCGAAACGGATCCCGGTCCGTGATTGAGCATAGCGAGCCTCCGGGCCCGTTGCGTCTAAAATCACCCAGGGTGTCAACAAGCAAGTGAATAAGGCTGACCCATCAATATACTGTACTTGGATTTTCAGAAGGCCTTTGACAAGGTCTCCCCACTAGAGACTAATGAAAAAACTGAGCAGTCATGAGATGAGGTAGAGTTCTGCCATGGATTGCTAGCTGGTTAAAATATAGGAAACAAAGGGTAGGAATAAATGGTCAGGTTCTCAAAATGGAGAGAAGTTACCAGTGGAGAGCTTTAGGGGTCTGTACTTGGACCACAGTTATTTAACATTCGTTAATGATTTGGAAAAGGGGATGAAGAGTACGGTAGTCAAATCTGCAGATGGCACAAAGTTATTCAAGATACTTAGGACCAAGGGAGACTGAAGAGTTGCAAAGGGATCTAGCATGGCTAGGAGAATGGGTAACAAGATGGCAGATGAAATTCAATATTGACAAGTGCAAAGCGAAATGCATAGGAACAAATAATCCTAACCATACACACAATGTTGGATTTTAACTTAGCTGTCACTACTCAGGAAAAAGACCTTGGAATCATTATGGATAGTTCACGGACATCAGCTCAATGTGCAAACAGCATATAAGGGATAGTTTGGAAAAAGGATAGAACACAAGAGGGGAAATATCATAATGTCACTATAGTAGTAGTAGTATTGTTTGGCCAAAGGCCGTAACAAAGCTTATATAATGTCACAATATAAATCTAAGTTGCGATGGCCACACCATGAATAATGTGTCCAGTGCTGGTCACCACATCTCAAAGAAGACAGAGAACTGGAAATGAAGAAACAGGTACCAAAATTGTCCAAGGCATAGAGCGGCTACAATACGAGGAAAGGCTCAATAGTTTAGGGCTCTTCAGCTTGGAGAAGAGACAACAGGGGGGTATGATAGATTTACAAGATCATGAATGGTGTGCAACAGATAAACAGGGCACTGTTATTTACCCTTTCTAAAAATAGTAGAACCAGGGATCGCGCCATGAAAACAACCAAAACCCACAGGCAGCCGATTTAGAACAAAAGTACTTTTTCACCCAATGTACAATAAATCTGTACAATAAATCTGTACAACTCAATACCAGAGGATGTTAGGCCCATAGGGTAAATGGCTTAAAGAGAGACTGAATGATTTTTTTGGAGGCCAGATTCATAAAGGGCTACTAGTTAGGTTAGTCAGGGGAATGAGTCCCTCAATTGTCAGGAGCTGGGGGATTATGGCAGGAAATGGCTTATCCTACTGTAACCTGCTATGCACTCACAAGTTAAAAGAGACAGACTGCTGGGCTAGATGGACCATTGGTCTGATCCAGTAATGGCACTACTTGTGTTCCTAAAAGTAACATATCCATTCCCATTTTGCCTGTCTTTGAGGGGGGGGGGAAACAGGAGGAAATCCATCCAGCCTGGCAGCATGTGTATGAAAAAGGAGAGGGCGGGGACACATGACACTTCAGGCCAAAATAAAATTGTCAGATTATGCCTGGCTACTCTGAATGAATTCAAATCTTCAGGGTTCGATGTACCCTCACAGAATCTTAGTCCACTTTCAGACCTCCCCCCGGGCAGATTTTGGCTGCAGGGGGAACGCGCAAGCCAGGATATGCGTGGGGATCAGCCGGTCTGAAAGCCTCCCACTGTCACGGCGCAGCACATGGGAAAGGGTCAGTGGCCCAGGCCCCGGAGGGCCTTGCGGAGTGGAGATACAGGAGGAGGCCGCCCCCCCCCCCGTTCCCGGTGCAGCAGGGTTCCCCCCCAAAGACTGGTGCAGCGTGCCGTTCGCCAGGCGGCGTCACAAGCCTCTGCCCCCCAACTGCCTGACACATCCCAGTGCACACCTCCAGCCCTGCCACGCCGTAGTGTGCGCTTGGAGGCAGAGCACACTCGGCGGGGGGCGGGGCCTCATCCCGGTCACAAGGGCTCACACCTGGGACAACCAGGAAGTGGATAAGAAGGGCCAGAGGGGCCTCAGTTCCCCGCCGGTAATTGCTGAGAGAAGCTGGCCCCT
>QEPC01012199.1:140568-151169 GCA_003113815.1 Sphenodon punctatus | reverse complement strand
GCCCAGCGCGGCGGCCTCATTGGCCCCGCCGTCTGCCCGTCTCCCCGGAGGGCGGGCGGCGGGGTGCGTGGAGGGGGCGGGGCCGTGTGGCCGCACGTTGTGCCGCGCGGCCCCGCCCCCTCCCAGATTCCCCCCCGGGATTCCCCCGGCACTTCTGATACGGCGTGACGGGGTGATCCCGGGGGGGAATGAATTCGGTGATTTCAGTACGGGGCCGAAGGGGCCCCGTAACGTCTGAAATCACCCTATGTGGGCAGCATTTGACCCCTACACTAACCATCCTATATGCTAGTGAACTTATAACATATAAAGGTAAAAGAAAAACATGTTATTTTGCCTTCCCCTTTTCGGGGCTTATGTAGGCAGCATTTGACCCCTGCACTAATCATCCTATATAATAATAAACTTACAACATATAAAAGGCAAGAGAACCACAGGTTTCTGAAATGTGAACCACCTATGTTTCTTTGCCTCACCCTTCATGGGGCTTGTAGGGGCACTTCTCAACCCCTGCATTTTTTCTACCGACTTATATTCTATACCAGCAATTATAGCTCTCTTATCCATATCCCTTTAGGTTGGTTTGGTTAGTCTTATGGCTTTTTCTTTTCTTTTGTGTGTTAGTGTTCTTCCATTTGCGGTGACCCACTCCTGCTCCTCCTCCTGTCTGATGATCTCTGCTGTTGGCAATTCACCTCATGCTGTAAGAATATCTCCAGGTCTGATGAATCTTTGAAAAATTTTCTTTTGCCCTAAAACAAAATATTAAAGCGTGCAGGGAACAGAATCTGGGGTTTGAGACCTTCAGCTATCAGCGGGCCCAAGTATTTATACCAGCTCCCTCTTTTATTCATCATTTCAACTGATAGGTCCTGATAGATTTTAATTTTATTCCCTTGCAAATTCATATTTTGTTTCTTTCTTGCCAGTCTCAGGATCTCTTCTTTTTCTATATATTTTTCAAATTTCACAATAATTGCTCTGGGTGGTTGATTATCACATGGCCTTGGTCACAGTGATCTATGTGCCCTCTCTACCTGGGCATCGTGAGGGGTGTTTCTGAAAGAAAAACTTGTTTCAATACTTGTTTAATAAAAGCACCAGTATTGTTATTTTCCATACCTTCTGGGATGCCCACAAAACACAGATTGCTCCTTCTGCTTCGGTTATCTAAGTCCTCACATTTTTCCTCCAGATGTTGCACTCTAGCAAATAAGGACTTTCTCTGTGAATCTGCATCCAATTCGCTTTCCTTTATATTAGCAATTCTTTCTTCAGCTGTATCCACTCTTTTGCTGACCACTTCCACCTTTTTGTTGGCTGAGTCTAATGCTGAGTGCACCTTTGCAAATTCTGTGGTGACTCTTTCCAGCAAGGTTTCTCTATCCTTTTTTGCAGCCTGTAAATCTGCTTTTATGTCTGCATAAGCAGCTGTACAGTGATTGCAGACCCCCTCTTCACTATTCTGCAGTGTTTGTGTGTCTTTCTCCGCTGCCACAACAGCACCCGCCATTTTGTCTGCCGGGATAGAATCTGCCAGGTTAGGCCCTCAAATTGATGCCACTGTACAATACCTATTTAAGGTGGGGGTTTTTTTGGATTCTTTCTTCGGGGGTATCTTTTTTCATGCCGCATATGTAGGGAATATTGCTATCAAGCAGCTCTACCTTTTATTTAAAGTGCTTTTAGTTGTTTGCACAGCGGGAGCTCTTTCCCCGTGCTGCTACTCCCCACGCATGCTCAGTCCCCACCCTAGAATGGGAATTATAACAAAATAAATAGAAGCACAAACTGGGGAACGTACTTCAATTTTCTAAATCACTTAGAGCTCTACAACCAACCTGATTGCCTACCCTGCCCAATACATTTGGTGGCAACCCAGAACCAACTACACAAAATGAGAGTCTTTAAATCTTTGAGTCCTAAGATACAGTCATCCGGTCCTCCCTATGTTTTACTACCTTGAAACCACTACCATAATAATGGTGTATGTTAAATTTCAAACTCCTACCATTTATATTTTCCATTGTATTGGGCATCAAAAGTTTCCTCTATACTAGAAGAGTGTACTCGCCTTAACTAATGATGCCCCTAGTTTGGCTTCATAATTTAAATCAAACTCTGTCTAATGACAACTATATCATTCATCATGTTTTAACCAGTGTCTGATCCTAATTGTTTAATTTGGCAACTGTACAATATGTTCAAGAACTGACCCTCAGTGCACTGGGCTGAGGCTTGTCAGTTCCGAAGTTCCAAAGCAAAGAAGCTGGGTGTGTGTGTGTGTGTGTATTTACCAGAGGGACTGCCCTGGCAGGGAGAGTGGGGGCTGCCCTAGCAGGGCAGCCCCTCAGGAAAAGCCCCCCCTCAAGCCCCTTTACAAACCCGGGGGGGGGGGAAGAAGAGAAATCAGGGATCCTTGCTCTGGGGGGAGGCTTACTTCTCCTGCCAGGACAGCCCCTCAGGAAAAGTCCCACGAAGTTGCTGTTGGAGACTTACGAAACCCTGCACCAAGTTTTGCAAAGTGTGGGGCGGGGGGTGCACTGACTTGTCTTTGCAAGGGGCTGCCCTCGTCTGGACAGTTGGGACCCAAGGGGGCAAATGCTGCCCCTTGCAAACCCCTCAACCAGCTGCCGAGTCAGTTTTAGGCTAAAAGCTGGCCAGGCAGCCGCTTGTGGCTTTGCAAAGGACCAGTCTAGCTAGAGACAAGTACCCTTTGCAAAGCCAGCTTCCCAAGGGGCTGCCCTGCTGGGGGTGTGGAAGCCCCCCATTCTCTGTCAGGGCAGTCCCTTCGGAAAAGCTCACCCAAACCAATTTTAAAAAGGGGGGGGGGTCCATCCTCAGGAGAGAGCTTTGCCAGCTACCGAGAACTGCTTGGAGGGATTTTCCAGAGGGGCTGTCCTGGCAAGGGAGGGCAGCCCCTTGGGAAAAGCCCCGCAAGCCCCTTTGCAAAGCCCTGTGCTGGGGGGAGAGGACAGATTCCTGCTCTCTCCATAGACGCAGGGTTTTTGCAAAGGGGGTTGAGGGCTTTTCCTGAGGGACTGCATGCTTTAGTTCCCATTTTTCTATTTGTTTTCAAAGACCAAGAAACTTTTATATTCCAAAAACCTATAGTTCAAGAATGCAGTTAAGGGTCGTCTCATTCAATTCATAATCAGATAGAGGAAACTATGATAAGACTTCTTTCATCAAATCTCCACCACCTAATCTTCCCTACCTTCCATTGTCTCACATCTTCTACTTCCTTCCACCTGCGACACAACACCACATTAGCAGCTTCACTGTTCACTTGCATTCCTCTATCTTATTTATTACCGACAACAAGAACAAAACAGGCAATCAACAATAAGATTTGCACTTATGTATTGTTGTAAAAATTACATTTGTAAGAAAGCTTTATGAAACGAGAACAATGGTATAATAAAAAGGTATATTATATGCATTTGTGAGATATATAGAAAATATGTGTTTTATATTGGGTATATCAATTTTACTACAGAATAGTTAAGTGCAAATCTTATTGCTGGTTGCCTTTTTTGTCTTATGATACGGTAGAGGAGAATAGTGAAGTTGCTGATGTGTTGAGTCACAGATGGCCGAAAGTAGAAGACGCAAGACTACAGAAGGTTGGGGGAAATTAGGTGGTGAAGAGTTAATCGTAGAGGTCTTAAGTACAATTTCCTCTTTTTTGAATTAAGAGTAGAATGAGAAACGTCTTAACTGCATTTTTAAACCATAGGTTTTTGGACTATAAAGTAACTTTGTTATTGTGGGAGGAAGTGTAACCAGTTCCCAATTCCTCCAAAGGAGAGCAAGACATTGTTTGATATATCAACTTAGTAGTCCCATAATGTTTGTGGTACCATTAGTACAGCATCAAGTAGCCAATTGTTTGTCCTTAATAATTGCAAGAATTTCACTTGCTTAATATTTTGAAGTACTTCTAAAATGGGTCAAGCATTTATTAATTTGTTCCAAGTTTCACTGAACATTTCAACAATTTCATGGATGCTGAATACAAATAAATTTCAAGTAATCCATCTATGCTAATATTCTGGGATTAGTCATTTCATTGGTGTGTCACTGCTTAAACATAAGCAACACGTCTTCTAGTCTTCCTGCATCCAGTCTATTCCAAATTATCAGAACAGTAACAGTCAGGGTCATTGTATCTGTGGTCTACATAGTCAGAGAGCTCTTTCCAGTGGCGTGTGGGAGGGGGACAGCAACTGCAGGGGGGAGCATTCTCTTCACCTGTAATGGTCCCTGTAGTACAGGGATCTGGCTGTCCTATACCTAGGAGAAGAGTACCCACTGTGGTTGCTCTAACAGTGTGGGCAGTGCATAGGAGATCTATGCCAGGAAGAGGTGGGATGCTGCCTTGGTGGGAGTGGACAAGTTCAATGTCAGAGTAAATGATTTCCACTGAGTGAAATTCATTGGGGGCTATGCAGCACTGGGGGTTCCCAACGATAGGAATCTGAAGAGGGAGGAGGAGATCCAACTCTTTTGCTTCTTTCTCCTCTTTTCCTTAGGCTCTGGAGTAGAGGGATCTTCCTCGAGCATCTCTTCGGGTATTTCTGATCAAGGTTCTGGGGCCTCCAGGACAGTGGGGAAAATGTCTATAAAGGCACTAAGTGGGATGGCATAGGAAGGGGAAGTAATGCCAGGATCAGTACCATGGATTGTGTCAGAAGCATCAGCAGATGTAGAGATTGAAGTGATAAGGGTATGTGCCATGGTGGGGGTGAAGAGGGAGAAAGAATATGCTGAGCTAGAGCTGCAGTGGTCTTGGGACCCGTTTTGATCCTGATCAGGCCTGCCTCACCCCCTTGCAAGGCTTGTCTCATTAAGATGTCCTAGAGCCATATCATGTGGTCCTTCCTTGCCCTTGAAGATTGGAAGGCTTTTGCAGCCCTGACTTTTGTATCATGATCTTCCCTATACATTTATTCGTACACATTTATTGTGCTGGTCTGTGATGCCAGTCTAGGTTACGGGGCAGGTTGGACACTGCTTGAAACCAGACCACTTCGACCTCATGATAACTGAAGGCTGGGCGACGCCAAAGCCGCTAATCAACTACTACAAGTTTGAGTCTATGAAAATCTAAGTAACTCCTCACCCCCACCCCGCCCGAGAACAAGGCAGACATTGTGAAAGTGTGTTTCCTGTTGTCAAAGGTGGTTGGAAAGAACTGCAGTGGGAGAGGCTCTACCTCCCCTTTATCACCTCCCCTCTTGTGAGAGCAAAAGCCCACATGGGGTGGGGGGCGGGGGGGGGAAGAAAGCTTTGTCTCCTTCCAGATTGTTCTATATAGTCTGTCAGAGCTAGAATGACAGAGATCCTCAAAGAACTACTAGAATTCAAAAAAAGTTCATTAGGTTGGAGATTTAGGCTGAAATTAACAAGAGGAAGTTCAACCAAAATAAACCTAAAGGTATGCATTCATGAAGAAAAACTAAATGCACATGGTGAAGATACCTGGCTTGGCAGCAGCACACATAAAAGAAAAAAATCCAGTGGTTGTGGTTGATCACAAGCTGGATTTGAGCTAGCAATGTGAGCGGGATACAAAAAAAGGCTAATGCAATTTTAGGCTGCATTAACAGAAGCATTGTTTCCAAGCCAGCAGAAAGAATAACTCCCTTCTATTTAGCAGTGGTTAGATCTCACATAGATCATTATATCCAGTTGTGGACACCTCATTTTAAGAAACAGACAAATTGGAGAGGGCTCAAAAGAGGGCAATAAAAGGGAGTATAGGAATTGGATAGCAAGTCTTATGAGGAAAGGTTGAAGAAACTGGGTATGTTTAGTCTTACAAAAAGAAGATTAAAAGGAAGAGAGGATAGCAGTCATGGTTGCCACCAAGATGATGGCAAGGAACTACAAGGTTCATTGCTACAGAGGTAAGAACATAAGGAGTGCCATTCTGGGTCAGACCAATGGTCCATCTATCCCAAGATCCTGTCTCCAACAGTGGCCATTCACAGTGGCTTGGGAGAAGCACCCAACAGGTCACAATGGGGGATCCATTCCCTGTTGTTTTCCCCCAGCTCCCGTCATGTTCCCTGATCCTGTCTGGCTAATAGCTGCTAATGGACCTATCTTCCAGAAACTTGTCCAAACCTCTTTTAAACTCAGCTATAGTACTGGCCCTTACCACAGCCTCTGGCAGTAGATTCCACAACCCAATTATACGCTGAGTGAAAAAATATTTTCTTTTATTTGTTTTAAACTTGCCACCCATGAGTTTCATGGAGTGTCCCCTAGTTCTAGTACTAGCTGAGAGGGTAAATAACTGCTCCTTGTTTATTAGTTCCACACCACTCACGATTTTATAGACCTCTATTATATCTGATCTGTTGTCTCTTCTCCAAGCTGAAGAAGCCCAACCTACCAAGCCTCTCCTCATACATGAGCCCTTCCATGCCCTTCATCATTTTTGTTGCCCTTCTCTGTACCTTTTCTAGTTCAGCTATGTCTTTTTGGAGATGGGGCAACCAGAACTGCACACAACATTTGAGGTGCGGTCGCACCACTGATTTTTATAGAGGCATTAAGACATCCTGTTTTATTTTCTAGCCCCTTCCGAATAATCCCTAACATTGTTTGCTTTGTTGACTGTTGCTGCGCATTGTGCTGTGGATTTTGTTGTATTGTCCAGGCTGCCTGTGGCAGGAGGGGCGGGGTACAAAATTCTTTAAATAGATAAAAATAAATAAATAAACCACCCCCAGATCCTTTTCCTGAATGGTAACTCCTAGCTTAGTACCCAGCACTGTGGACACATAGTTTGGATTATTTTTTTCCTATGTGCATCACTTTGCACTTGTCCACATTAAATCTCATTTACCCTTTAGATGCCCAGACAACCAGTGTCATAAGATCCCATTGCAGTTCCTCACAATCTGCTTGTGTTTTAACTACCTTGAATAACTTGGTGTCATCTGCAAATCTGATCACCTCACTCTCAACACCCTTTTCCAAATCATTAATGAATACATAATAATAAAACAATTTTATTGCGGCTTTGCACCTTAGCAATTACAAACATACAAAAACAAATACCACCGGGCTATACGATCTCACTTTACCATGCTTTTAGTTTACCCCAGAATGCAAGTAGCCTCCGGCTCCTTCTTATACCTGGCCGGGTTAATCCCCTAATAGAGCCCTCTCGTTTGAGAGTTCCAACTATTCCCCAACCTCTTTCCCTTACTTTCCTTCCAATTACTCTAATACAGTTCCTTTCTTTTACCTTCTTCGCAAACCTCCCCATAGCCTTGTTAATTTTGAGTTGTCTCCCAGAGAGAAAAAATATCAGTTGCCTCTCTGTTGATCAACACCTTTTTTTTTTGCAACATAGCCCAATTTGATTCTCTCAGATCTCTATACTTCTCACATTCCAAAAGGGAATGCAGGAGGTCCTCAATCTTACCCTCTCCACACCCACATAGCCTCTCTCTATATGGAATTCCTTCCAACCTCCCCTTGGTTACTGCAGTTTCCATACTTTGTAGCCTAAGTGCGGTAAAAGCTCTCCTCTCTTCAGCCTGCCCTAGCTCTTTAATATATCTAGGTCCTTCCGACCCTGGCAACCAATATTTATACCAAGGTGCGAGCCGCGATTGTCTCGCTTCTGCTCGTAACTGTTGCATGCTAATATCCTTAAGGGCTTGATTTTGGGGTAGCAACCATAGATATTGTTCAGAAAATCCTAAAATGTTAAGTATAGATTGAATCCCACTCCACCATGTCTGCTTCCCCCCCCCCCCACAGTATTGTTCTTCTAAGCACATCCTCTCTAATTTGCCCATGGGTCTATGATGTAGCTTGATCGAGGTGGTGACCATCAGGCTATGTATTTTGGCTACCAGGGGTCTGCATTCTAATTCTAGGTTCAATATCACTGAGGTGGTATTTCTTGGCACCGCCAATAGGGTTCTCAATCCCCTATTCTGTACCCTTTCCAACTGTTGGACCATCATCTTCTCATGCCCCCATATAGGACCATCCCTCCAATTTTTACCTGCATTATTTTTTAATGCAGGTGTTACCTGATGCCCCCCCTTTGTATAATAGAATTTAAACGAATCCTTTAATACTGTTTTGTCTGCCTGAACGTTTGTGTTCAGATGCACCTTCCATGAGGCTGTCTGTGCGAACGTTAATCCTAAATAGGTGAAATAAGGGACCTGTTCCAATCTAGTCCCATCTTGTCACCAATTATATACCTTCCTCCTAGTTGAAAATACCACTACTTTGATTTTCTTATAGTTTATTTCCAAGTCTTCTACCTTACTATTTCTACTAAAATCATGGATTAGTTTTAACAGCCCTAACCTACATGTTGACATTAGCATAGCATCATCAGCATAAAGCAGTATAGAAACCATTTTCCCTCTTACTTTCGGAGCCAGATATCATCCCGTGTCCCTATGGATTTCAATAAGGTTGTTCACATATAAATTGAATAGCGTGGGCACGAGAAGACACCCTTGCCTCACACCTTTCTCTATCCGGATCTCTTCTGTAACCAAACCCTTATTATTCATTCAGACATGAACCGTATTATCTGCATACAGACACTATATCAGCATTAACAACCTCCCATCTATACCCATCTTAATCAGCTTGGCCCATAACTTCCCACAGTATCAAAGGCTGTGGAAAAATCCACAAAGGCCACAAATAGTTCTCCTTTCTTTATCTTACTTTTCTCAATCAGATGCGCCAAAATGTAACAGTTATTGATAGTACTACCACCTTCCCTAAACCCAGTTTGTTCATCTGCCAAGACAGAATCTCTGTCTATCCAATCTATCAACTTTCCCAGCAGTATCCTGCTATACAGTTTGGCAGCAACACAGAGTAGTGTAATTGGCCTGTAATTACAGGGATGTGTTATTTCTCCCCTTTTGTATATTGGAACTAGGACACCCTTCTTCCATTCATCTGGTATATGCCCGGTGTGATTAATCAGTGTGAAAAGGGAAGCAAAAGTTCCTATCCACCAATCTGGCATCTCTTTAAAAATCTCCCCCGGGATAAAGTCGGGTCCTGGCGCTTTTCCACATTTTACCTTATTAATTGCTTCCAGCACTACTTCTGGGGTTATTGGGTGCCATTCCACTCCCACCTCCTGTTCTACCTGTTCCTCTCGTCTCACTGATTCCTCTGTTGCTCTAAACAAATTTTCAAGATGCTGCACCCATACTTTTTGCATTATCTTAGGCTCCCTGTAGAAAGTACGGTCTGCTGTCTGCCTCACTAACTTCCAAAAACCTTTATGGTCCTTTTCCTCAACCACCTTCTCAAGCTGTTTCCATTTCTCCCTATAATATTCCTGCTTCTTATTCCCTAAATAAACTTTATATTTCTTATACAATCTCCTATATCGCTCTAACTCCTCTGGGAATATTTTCAGTTTAAGTGCCTGTTTCTTCAACACTGCCTGCATGGCTTTACATTTTCCATCCCACCATCCTCTTACTCTTTCCCTTTCCTCCTTTTGGGGTGAAAGTCAGAAGAGGGTTCAACCCTTCAATCACCTGTTGGTAAGCCAATATTGCCCTATCTACTTATACTGCACTCATCACTTTTTTGAAACATCTGAAACCTTTCCTCTTGCATCACTTAACCTCCTTCAGTACTTTCTTTTCCCACCTAATTTTACATTTCCATCTTTTCTCCAATTCCATTTCCCCTCCCCAATTACTCTCTACCCTCACTACTTCTGTCAGCTGTAATTGAATGTTTAATGGATTATGATCACTTCGCTCCCCCGCCCCCCAGGGATCTACTTCGAATGAATATATCACTTCTTCCAAGGACAGGGAAATTAAGGCGTAGTCAATTACACTGGATCCCCTTTCACCAATATAAGTTAAGTTGCCTTCCCAATCTCCCCTGGTATTCCCATTTAGGATCTTAAGTGGTATTGCCAACGCCAGCTTATATAAATTTTCACCTGCCTTATTAATTTTCTTATCTCTAGACTGTCTTCCTTCATTCTGGTCCACTTCGACCAGATCTATTATAGCTAAATTCAGGGCTTTCCTTATCGCCCTGGCATCTGCACCTATCCGTGCATTAAAGTCACATACTATCGATATATCTTCCCCTAAATTCTCCTCCTCTAGTTTACTAATCAATCTTTCACATTTCTCCCAACGACTATCCATTCCAACCCCTGGGGCGATATATATGTTTACCAAGCCAAGTGCCTTCCGTCTACCTTTTAAACTACACCTGATAGCTATCATTTCTCTTTCTTCCACCACCGTTACGTAATCCATTTCTCAGCTCATAGATACATATATCACTAACCCTCCATTTGGGCAGCCTCTCCCCTTAGCTTGGTTAGCCAAACGAACCCAACCCTTATAGCCAGGGTCCCGATTCTTCCGCGGAATTTTTTTTTAAATTCCGCGGGAGTCAGGGCCCAATTCTGCGCCTCGGCGCGATTTACCATGCGGGGTGGGGGGGCGCCTTGGCTTGCCTCCTCCCCCCTCACTGGTCAAACCTTCAGGGCTTCCCAGCTGCCGGGGTTTCCCCTGCCCAGCTGCCGGGGCTTGCTTGACTCCCCCCCCCCC
>QEPC01012199.1:126988-140346 GCA_003113815.1 Sphenodon punctatus | reverse complement strand
GGGGGGGGGGGGGGGGGGGAGGCAAGCCCTGGCAACTGGGGAGGCTGGGGAGGGGAAGCCCCGAGGGTTTGTTCATTCCCCTTCCCCCGTTAAATCTCCTGCCCCACATCCCCGCAGCGTAGGCTAGAAATTCTGCGCTGGGGTAAGCGGGGCAGGAGATTCCGCGGGGGAGGGGAATTCCACGGGAAATCTGCGAATCGCAGACCCGCGTTTCCCTCGGGGCCCTGCTTATAGCTATCCCATTCCATATTCTCTTGCTCTATTACCCATGTTTCTTGCAGGTTAATGATATCAAATGATCCCAGGTAATCCTTAATGCTGGGATCCCATTTTTTTCCTGCCCACCCTGCCACATTCCATGACACGGCCTTAAGTAAATCATGATTCACTCCTTCTCTGAGTCAATCTGAAATACCCTCCTCACTAACATGGATATCCTCCCTATCCCCCTCCTGCCCACCTCTGGGTATTCCTCCATTGTCTTCATCCTGTAACAATCCCCCTATCCGCTTTCCCTGCCCTTCATCCATTCCATCCCTTTCCTCATCACCCTTCTTGGCCCTACTGGGCAGATGGATTTCCTCGACCCTCTCCTGTTCTTCCTGCCAATTTCCTATCACCATCTGCTCTCTCTTTTCCTCTTTCTCCCCCAAAATAGCTACCACCATCTCATTTCTGTATCTGAGTCTGAATACTTTTAAGGGTTACCTGTAACTCCCTTAACCACTCCATTATATAGTTCCCCTCCCCCTCTGTCCCTCTAGCTAGGGAGCACCCCTTCTTCCTTAGGCTTACTCTCCTTCCCTCTCCCTGTGGGACACATTGTATCCCTCTTCCTATTGACTTCTGAGGACCATTTACTGCCCATGCCATCACCTTATTACCAGGAGGTGCCACACCCCTGCATCTGTCTAATTAAGGGCTGAATTTCCCAATCCCGTTCAGGGGCTGAGCTCACTTCCATCTCCTCATGCACTTGGGGTGAGGAGGGTGCTGGGGTAGCCCGTTTTAATGACTGCCCAGCCCAACCCCTGACTGGGGGGGAGGGGACTTCCCTCTCTTAACTCTAAAGGGTCCTGTATGGGGGGTACCCAATGCCTTGGTTACTTCTATTCACCTGGGCCATATATACTCTAGATGGAAAAAAATCGCAAACCTTCCCAGAACATGCTTCTCTGTCATTAGTTTATCCACTGTATATGCGTTATCAAAGTGTATCATCAGCCGCAATGCCGGATCGGTCTGGGGGAGAAAGCAGAACTTAATCTCAGATAGACTCAATTTACAATGAAACAAAGTTTCTAAATTCCACCTGATAAAAAAGGTTGACAACCAAGGGGGGTCTCAGTCCACCAGTTAAAGCTTATACTATTTGGCTCCACCCGCATCTTCTTCAACAAGAAGAACCTCTCCCCTGATATGCCACCCATTCTCTGCATCCGCTCTGGAGTTTCACCCTTAGTTAGCTGGATGGGGGCATACCCCTGTGATTTATAACACCCATCTCCTCCCTCTGTTGACAGGAGCTTTGGTGGAGCCAGCGCAAATAAATGCGCTGTAATTATTTTCAGTTCCCCTTCTAACTCCTGGACTGCATACCTTCAACTGACAGTTTAACATCTGACAATCCCTTAAATAAATTATCCACCAATTTGCTCATTAGAATACAATGCTTCCCTAGTATCTTAACCAGGCTTCCAGGGGTCTCTGAGTTCACCCGAGAAGAGACCCAAGTCGCTTGTGAGCAATCAGAAACTGAAGTCCAATGTGCTGATAAGTCCTCAGTAGCCCCCAAAATCTCATACCTATTTGCCATGGATATTGCATATTCCTGATGATCTTCCTTGATACCTTTGTTATCCCCACATCAAACAATCTCAGTTGCTTTAATGAAGGGGGGGGGGTCGATATCCGGGGAAAGATCCAACTGTCAGCTCCGCTTCTTAGAGACCATCGGCTGTTCTGCACTCAGGGGAATACCCTCCATTTAAATTTCTCCCAGCCAAAACGTCCTAAGTCCAGGGCACTTAATTCACAAGGTAAGCCACCGGCTGTACTATCTGCATATAGTCAATCCAAACAGGGGGTAGGGCACGGCACTGTGTCCCCAGCGAACGGGCCCAGCCAACAGGGGACACCCTTTGGCTGGTGCCCAAGGGGGCCCCAACCCCTGAATAAATAGATACCTCTCTCAGTCCCAGCAGTTGCAACTGTAGCTCTGAAGCTCTGCTCCAGCCCACACTCAGCACCAAGGCTGCAGGTGTGCTGCGTTATTTGAGTCCTTGCGCTGGAAAGGGCTCTGGGCCAATCAAGTTCTCCAAGGGGGAAGTCCTACTCTTAGTGGGGCAGGCTCCTGTAATCCCACTTCTCAGGAGGATCTCCTCCAACACGCCAAGTCGCCTTTGCGCCCACACACAATCCCAAGAGGAGCAAAAGGGAAAAATAGAGAAAAAAAACCCCAGAATAAAAAGCACAAACCCCTCTCAGTCCCAGCAGTTGCAGCCGCGGTTCTGAAGCTCTGCTCCAGCCCACACTCATTAAACAGCACCGGTCCCAATACAGATCCCTGAGGCACACCACTTTTTACATCTCTCCATTGTGAAGACTGACCATTTAGTCCTACCCTTTGCTTTCTATCTTTCAACCAGTTTCTGATCCCTAGTAAGACACTACCTCCTATCCCATGACTTTTTAACTCTCTCAAGAGTCTCTTGGGAGGGACCTTATCAAAATGCTTTCTGGAAATCCAGGTACACTATATTTACTGGGTCTCCCTTGTCCACATGCTTATTTACACCCTCAAAGAATTTCAACAGGTTAGTGAGGCATGACTTACCTTTACTAAATCCATGTTGACTCTTCCCCATTAAGCCATGTTTATCAACATGCCCTGTAATTCTGTCCTTAATGATGGTTTCCACCATTTTGCCCAGCACAGATGTCAAGTTTACTGGTCTGCAGTTCCAAGGATTGCCTCTGGATCCCTTTTTAAATATCAGAGTTACATTTGCCACCCTCCAGTCCTCAGGTACAGTGGCAGATTTTAGTGACAGGTTACAAATTACTAACAGTAGGTCTGCGATTTCATATTTGAGAACTCGGGGGTGAATGCCATCTGGCCCTGGTGACTTGTTAGTATTCAGTTTGTCAATTTACCCTAGAACATCCTCCAACGTCACAAATCAATGTAACAGCTCTTGCAATTCCTCGCTCACGAAGCAAGGATCCAGTGTGGGTACCTCCCCCAAATCCTCTGTAGTGAAGACCGATGCAAAGAACTCATTCAGCTTCTCTGCAATGTCCTTATCCTCCCTGAGTGCCCCTTTTACTCCCTTGTCATCTAACGGCCTAACTGACAGGCTTCTTGCTTCGGATGTATTTGAAAAAGTTTGTTGCTCATTTTTGCCTCTTTAGCAAGCCTCCCCTCAAGAGCTCTCTTTGCCTGCCTTGTTAACACTTTACATTTACATTGCCAGTGTTTTATGCTCTTTTGTATTATTTTCATTGGGACTAGCCTTCCATTTCTTAAACAATGCCTTTTTGGTTCTAATAGCCTCCTTCACCTACCCATTTAGTCATCGTGGAAGACTTTTGCTCTTCCAGCTTCCTTTTTTAACTTACAGGATGCATTTAATCTGGGCTTTCAGAAGGGTGCTTTTAAACAGCTTCCACTCCTCTTCCAAACTTGTAGCCCTTGCAACTGTGCTTTCTTTTTAACTAGTTCCCTCATTTTGTCATAGTCTCCCTTTTTAAAATTAAATGCTACTACTGTACTTTTGTTTGTCTTTCTCACTCCAGAAATTATGTCAAATGTGATCATATTATGATCATTATTGCCTAGTGGCTCCACCACAATTACTCCTTGCGCCAGATCCTGCGTGCCACTCAGGATTCAAACAACAGGAAATAATGGGCTCAATGAACAGGAAAGGTAAATTTCTGTTAAACATCAGGAAAAGCTTCCAGAAAGAGCTGTGCGGAAATTGAACAAGTTGCCTAGACAGTTGTGGGCTCTCCGTCACTGGAGTTTTCAAAGCATCATCATCTATTGGGGATGTTGTAGCTTTAGTCATCCTGCATTCAAACAGGGGGTTGGACTAAGTGACCCTCATGGTGTCTAACTCTAGGATTCTAACAATCCTGATGTATCAGCAGGCACCATGTGATCCTTATTTAGACAGATGGTATCGGGGAGGAATTCACTGGAGCCTTACCTTTCACCTGCTGCTGAGCCAAGCCACTGCGGTGTTCAGCGAAGCTCTCTTGGGTTAAAACTGCTACAGAGCTCATTGTCGATTTCCCACTTACACAAAGTCCAAGTATGCCACTGATGGGAGAGAATCAGACAAGGTATGCTAGTGCCATCAATATCACTAACCAGAGACAGGGAAAGTGGAACTTTTAAAAGATTAGTTTCATAACTTTATTAAAAATGAGAGGTCTTTAAAACACAGATAATTTCTGTACCTGTTGGGGAAGTATGGGGGTGGAGGGAGAAGTCTGGAACTTTAAGGGCTGCTTATCAGTATGAAGAGTTATGCAGCAACTTAGCAGCACACTTGGTAAATCAATTTTTCTTTGATTAAGACCAATTATTAAAGTGTATGTAACTTCATAGGTCAGGAGTGCCATTCCAACTCTGCTATATACAGATGGTGTTAATGACCAGCAGCACAGATGCTTCAGAAAGATTTGCATCTTGCCATGCCGTTGCTTTTTCTATCTCCAGTTTTTTGGATGTGTACTTCTTTGGTTCCTCCCCGTGCCTTCCGTGCCAAAATAATGCAATTGCAGAGAGAAAGGAGTTTCAGCAACTGGCCCTCTGTGCTTCATGTTGGCACTCTTCACCTTTTTCATGCAGTTTCACCTGTCCTACGCAAGAATGGCCATTGCTATATTCCACAAAGATACACATGTGAAACTCACTCTGAATAACTAAGGCCCCTCCTAATAAAAGCTTTAAACAGTAGCCTAAGGAGGTTACACAAGCCTCAGTGTTAAATTTTCCTCCATCCAGTACTCTAGCATCACCACTACCCTAGCATAGCCCAATAAGGCTTTTTCCACAGTATTACCCATTCTAAACAGCAGTCAAGGTACCAAAGAGGTAGGACATTCACTATCTGCTGACAAGAGAAACAAAAGGAGTAAACTGCCTACCTAGTTTTAATGATACCATATATCAATGTATACTGGCTCTGGATGGAGGTGAAATGACAGCAAGGGGAGATGCTCTCTGAAGTAAAGGTCATGATGCAAGAATTTAAAGGCCTATGAATAAATGCAGTCACTGACAGATGGTCACAGGAACACCCAGGGTGAGGCCACATAAGCAGCAATGGCCTGATACCCACATGGCTCCATGTCATGCAAGCATGGCCACCACACTGTACGGCCAGCGTGGGGAGCTGGGTACACGAGCACCACACCCCGCAAGGAAGTTGGGCAGTCAGGCCACGTCAGTGCTCCTGCCGTGAGCAGGGTGGGCTGGGGGAGCTGGTCACAAACGGGCATCGGGCTCGGACCCATCTCCTTCCCCTGGCCTGACAGAGATCCCGCCTCCCAGCTGTAACGTGGCCTTGAGTGACAGTGCCCACCGCTCAATGCCCTGCGGTGGTGTTCCCCACATGGTGGGGCAAGCATGGCCCCTCCACATGAGTAGTCCCGCTTTGGGCAGTCGTACCACAGTTGGGATAAAGGTTGTTTGTTCCACAAAGCATCCTTGGAATTTTTCCAAGGAGTATGGAATAGCAGCTAGCTACTCCCCCTGCCCCAGGGCAGGGGCACCAGCCACATAATGCACTGCATCGCATGGCCTGGCTGCCCAGGGATGGGTAAGGTTACCCAAGGTGTAGCAGCCTCCCCTGCCTGCACCCATAGTCTCTCTCACTTAAGAAAGTGTTTCATCAGGATGGACATGGTGACAAACAGTAACTTACCAGCTAAATGGTCAGTAGCCAGAAAGTCCGTCCTGTTAAGCTACCCGTTTGTCAGCCTGCCAGCTTTTGCTTTGAGAAAGAAAAGAAAAATTAGTTCCAAAATAGATCAGAAGCAAAATAAAACAGCAATATTATTTTAAATAAATCTTTGTGCTGTACAAAATTTGCAACACATTCAGGAAAATTCCATTCTCAGGTCACACATTACTACCATTCTCTCTGTCAGGCACAAAGGCCAGTAGCACCACACCAAATTTCCTATTGGATTCATTGCGTTTCCTTTTTGATTACTCTATGTACAAAATCTATACAATACATATGGCCCCTTTGAAAATCCCAGATTTGGGATTGTAAAATATAGATGTAGGATATGAACTTGGAATTTCAGGGCTACCAGCAAATGCCTCAACACCAACCCATATAGTCAGAATAAATTAGCCTGTTAACTTGCCAAGAAAATTGGCATTTATATATCAGCAATGTGCTGATTAGAGATAGGTCACTACCCCAAGGGGCTTACAATCCAAGAAAGTTAAGAGAAAGGGAGACAAGGGATGCAGCCACATGAGCCAGGCGGGCCCAGTTTTCCATGCAGCCCATACTGTGCAAGTGCAGCTGCCACACTGTGGGACCAGCCCAGAGACCAGGGCAGACGGTCTACTCCCCTGACCATTGGGGAAGCTGGGCAGGTGAGCCACTATTGGAGGCACCACCACATGGCAGGCAGAGCAACTTCCCACAAATGTGTCTGCCCAGCCCCACTCACCCTCCCCTGGCCCACCCACTA
Organism: Sphenodon punctatus; assembly: GCA_003113815.1. NCBI lineage: Eukaryota > Metazoa > Chordata > Lepidosauria > Sphenodontia > Sphenodontidae > Sphenodon > Sphenodon punctatus. The sequence continues at coordinate 133,620 of QEPC01012199.1, read as the reverse complement.
TCCTACCCCTGGCCACATGCCCACCACTCAAAAGCCCCATTGCAGACCTCACCGCATGACGGGGCAGACAGGGACCAGCCTTGCAAATGGTGGCATGCTATCATGCATTTGGCAGCCTTACCCCACTTTGGGCAAGACTGCTATGCACTGCACCCCCTGCCTTTTCCCGAGGATGCAGGGTGTAGCAGCCAGCTAGCAACTGTGACCAATGTGGGGTAAGGGTGCCTAAACTGCAGTAAGTATCTTGTGTGGCTGCACCCAGGGATACATTCATAAAGTTGAAAAGTCACAGGTTTGTGTGCTAACTCAGTTACAGGGAAGGAGACCCTAAAATGATAGGACACCATTGGGGGCAATGCAGAGGGGTGTGAGGCAGGGTGAGGAGCAAGTCTGAAGGAAAAGGTAGGCTTAGGAGGGATTTGAAGAGGGGGGGGGGGGAGGAAGAGTAAATGCATTCAGGGAAGGAGTTCTAGGCATGGGAAGCAGCATGGTAGAAGGGGCAAGGAAATTTTCAGGATCAGGAGGTTATGGGGAAGGTGAGGGTAGTGAGATGAGGAGTAGGAATGTAGCAGGAAACAAATGCAGAAAGGTGAGGAACAAGGTCACGAAGAGTCTTGAAAGTAAAAACAAGGAACTTGTGCACTCGGATAAAGGGAGCCTGATGTTAGGACTGTTGCTTAGCGGAAGGTTGGGTAAGTCAGTGCAGAGTCTTCCTCATAATCCAAGGCAGAGAGAAGCACAGAGTGGCATTAAAAAGGTAGCTGCTGTCTATTCCATATTTTATAGAAACACACACTGATCTTTTACTGATCTCTAAATTATTCTAAATGTTTCTATTAGGATGCTCAGAAATTCCCACTCTTTAGAACTTGCACAAAAGTGTAGCTAACATGTAGACTTTTAAAGCCACTAAGGTGCTCTCAAGTGATACTTTCAGGGCAGATGGTCTGCCTCACCCCCATCTCATGGGGAAGCCTGGAGGTTGGACCGCTATCAGATGTACCACCATGTGGCAGGCAGAGGCGCAGGCCACAAATGCATGCGTCCAGCCCTGCCCAACCCACCCACTACCCCACACTGTCACGACATGGCCACATTCACCTGGTATCTGTGCTCCTTGTTATCTAGGTACTAGATATGTCTTTTTAAATAAGTCTACCATTAAAATAGTTCACACACCAGTTCAAAAAGGTAGAGTCTAATCAGTGTTTAGAGGAGCAAGGCTGCCTCCTACTCAAACCATTACCATTTGAGTCAAAGCCTCTTCTAAGCAACAGCAACAACAAAAAATATGTAACTAGATCTCATCTCAAGGCATTTCTTCACCTTATAAATTAAATGATACATTTATTATTTCTAAGGAGACAATGCAATAAATGGGAAGTGGTTTAAGGGCAAGGACAATACTAAAAGTGACAGCAAGAGCCTATGCTTACAACCTATTGACATCAATGGGTGTCATTTCCCAAAATGCAGTGGACTTTGTATTAACAAATATTGAATGTTTATACCCTCATTACTTCAAGGTTGTACAAAGGTGGAGTGCAAGGGGAAAATGCTTGGAATAAAAAGACAGTATCAGAATTGGGGTACAGCAACACATCTACTGGTATTTTCTAGAAGAGCATGCCATCTGACTTGTAAGTATACCTAGCATTCAACCCTGAAGAGTAACAGATATCTAGTCCATGGTATGGAAAGTCTGACAGTCAACAAGCTATCACTGAGAGGATTGCACTCTGAAGCAGGATAGTACAGTCCGAAAAGCAGTACATTAACTGTGTCACAACCTTTCCAGTCTACTTAAGCAAAGCTCCATAAAGTCTCAAACAAAGACTCGGGTGGGAGCATTGTTTTCACTCAACAGAACCATTCCTACCATCCTCTTATTACTATCCCAGCCATACACAGGCTGATGTCTATGCTGAGGTTACAGATTCTGCCCTTTTCCATACCTCCTGTAAAAAAGTAGCACTTTAGCATTCTTGCTCTAACCCAGCCTTCTCAAAAGAGCAAAGAATTTTCTGCATGTCATATGCAGGTTTACGTTGCCTAGGTTCTATGCAAGAGGTTGAGGTATTGATGCACTGTCACCTACCAGACAGTGGTGGACACTATGAAACCAGAAGCTATTCTACAGAGTTACACACCAGCTGCAGAGATTTGCCTTGCAGTCAACATCAGAGAAGCAGAGCAATTTATTTATGAACAAGAATCCCTCAGCAGGTTTAGCAGTATGAATTACTGCTTCATCATCGGTACAGTGGACTAAGAGTGGATACCACTAATCTCTGTAAGCACCCCAAATAAGGTATATTGCAGTCCTTGAGGGTTCATGCTAGGCAAGAGCTGGAAACGGCCAGCAAGTCAGTGCAGTTAAACTATATGTTACAGAAAAAAAAGCATGACCAAGTCAGAATGCTTATTAAGCTAGAGATGAATGAAACGATGGCCCAACAAGTCACAGGCCCAGATGTTTTTAAATGGCCCAGTAGTTTACAGGGCTGGTTTTTATGACACCATAAAGTTTCAGGAGCTAACTCCTATCAACATACCAGTCATAGATGGGGCTGAAGTTGGTTCCTTATTCCCAGTTCCTTATTCGTTCCCAGTTCCTTATTCGTTCCTAGTTCACATTTCTAAGGGAGAAATGACCAAAGAACCTGGACTGCCATTTCAGAGTGCCAGCCTGGCATACCCCGCCCCCCCCCTGCTACCTGCTATATACATAGCCTTGAATAAGAAGCTGGGTTTCGGATGGGATTAACCCCCTAAATCCTTTTCGGGTCACCCCAATGCACACACACCTCTCATGTGGGGGACTCTCCTCAATAACTCTGATGAGATCCCTGCCCGACCCGGACAGCGGTTTCGGCGTGCCAAGCTGGCACACGCTTCCCCCCTGCTATCTGCTATATACATAGCCTTGAATAAGGAGCTGGGTTTCGGATGGGATTACTGCGGAAAAACCTTTTCGGGTCACCCCACTTCACACCTCCCTGTCGCGGGGGGACTCTCCTCAAGAATTCTGGCCAGACCCCTGCCCAACCTGGACAGCGGTATCGGCATGCCAGCCTGGCATACCCCCACCACCACCACCACCACACTATCTGCTATATACATAGCCTGAATAAGGAGCTGGGTTTGGGCTGGAATAAACTCCACAAATCCTCTTCGGGTCACCCCACTTCACACCTCCCTTTCAAGGGGAGACTCTCCTGAACAACTCTGGCCAGATCCCTGCCCGACCCGGACCGCGGTTTCTGCGTGCCAGCCTGGCATACAACCTCCCCCACCCCCGCTATCTGCTATATACCGAATAAGGAGCTGTGTTTGGAATGGGGTTACTGTACAAAAACCTTTTCGGGTCATGCCACTTCACACCTCCCTGTCACGGGGGGACTCTCCTCAATAACTCTGGTTAGATCCCTGCCCAACCCGGACAGCGGTTTCGGAGTGCCAGCCTGGCATACACCGCCACAATCTGCTATATACATAGAATGAATAAGGAGCTGGGTTTGGACTGGGATTAACCCCGCAAATCCTTTTCAGATCACCCCACTTCACATGTCCCTATTGTGGGGGGACTCTCCTGAACAACTCTGGCCAAACCCCTGCCCGACCCGGACCGCGGTTTCGGCGTGCCAGCCTCGCATAACCCCCATCCTCTGCTATCTATTATAGACATAGCCTTGAATAGGGAGCTGGGTTTCGGATGGGATTACTGCGGAAAAACCTTTTCGGGTCACCCCACTTCACACCTCCCTGTCGCGGGGGGACTCTCCTCAAGAATTCTGGCCAGACCCCTGCCCAACCTGGACAGCGGTATCGGCATGCCAGCCTGGCATACCCCCACCACCACCACCACCACACTATCTGCTATATACATAGCCTGAATAAGGAGCTGGGTTTGGGCTGGAATAAACTCCACAAATCCTCTTCGGGTCACCCCACTTCACACCTCCCTTTCAAGGGGAGACTCTCCTGAACAACTCTGGCCAGATCCCTGCCCGACCCGGACCGCGGTTTCTGCGTGCCAGCCTGGCATACAACCTCCCCCACCCCCGCTATCTGCTATATACATAGCCCCGAATAAGGAGCTGTGTTTGGAATGGGGTTACTGTACAAAAACCTTTTCGGGTCATGCCACTTTACACCTCCCTGTCACGGGGGGACTCTCCTCAATAACTCTGGTTAGATCCCTGCCCAACCCGGACAGCGGTTTCGGAGTGCCAGCCTGGCATACACCGCCACAATCTGCTATATACATAGAATGAATAAGGAGCTGGGTTTGGACTGGGATTAACCCCGCAAATCCTTTTCAGATCACCCCACTTCACATGTCCCTATTGTGGGGGGACTCTCCTGAACAACTCTGGCCAAACCCCTGCCCGACCCGGACCGCGGTTTCGGCGTGCCAGCCTCGCATAACCCCCATCCTCTGCTATCTATTATAGACATAGCCTTGAATAGGGAGCTGGGTTTCGGATGGGATTACTGCGCAAAAACCTTTTCGGGTCACCCCACTTCACACCTCCCTGTCACAGAGGGATTCTCCACAAGAACTCTGACCAGACCCCTGCCCGACCCGGAACGCGGTTTCGGTGTGCCAGCTTGGCAAACACCACCCCTCCTGCTATTTGCTATATACATAGCCTTGAATAAGGAACAGGGTTTGGAATGGGATTATTGTGCAAAAACCTTTTCGGGTCACCCCAATTCACACACTCCTGTCATAGGCGAACTCTCCTCAAGAATTCTAGCCAGACCCCTGCCCGACCCGGACCGCGGTATCAGCATGCCAGCCTGGCATACCCCCCCACCACGCTATCTGCTATATACATAGCCCGAATAAGGAGCTGGGTTTGGGCTGGAATAAACTCTGCAAATCCTTTTCGGATCACCCCATTTCACACCTCCCTTTCACGGGGAGTCTCTCCTGAACAACTCTGTCCAGACCCCTGCCCGACCCGGACCACGGTTTCTGTGTGCCAGCCTGGCATACAACCTCCCGCACCCCTGCTATCTGCTATATACATAGCCCCGAATAAGGAGCTGTGTTTGGAATAGGGTTACTGTACAAAAACCTTTTCGGATCATGGCACTTTACACCTCCCTGTCATGGGGGGGGGACTCTCCTCAATAACTCTGGCTAGATCTCTGCCCGACCCGGACAGCGGTTTCGGAGTACCAGCCTGGAATATACCGCCCCACCCCCACTATCTGCTATATACATAGCCTTGAATAAGGAGCTGGGTTTGGCCTGGGATTAACCCCGCAAAGTCTTTTCGGGTGACACCACTTCACATGTCCCTATCGTCAGGAGACTCTCCTCAACAATTCTGGCCAGACACCTGCCTGACCCGGACCGCGGTTTCAGCATGACAGGCTGGCATATGCACACACCCTCTGCTATATACATAGCCTGGAATAAGGAGCTGCATTTTGGCTGGGGTTCACCCCGCAAATCCTTTTCAGGTCACCCCACTTGACACCTCCCTACCGTGGGGGGACTCTCCTTTAGAACTCTGGCCAGACCCCTGCCCAACCCAGACCGCGGCTTCGGCCTGCCAGCCTGGCATACACCGCCCCCCCTCCCGTTCTCTGCTATATACATAGCCTTGAATAAGGAACTGGGTTTGGGCTCGGATTACTGCAGAAATCCTCTTCGGGTCACCCCACTTCACACCTACTTGTCGCGTGGGAACTCTCCTCAAGAACTCTAGCCAGACCCCTGCCCGACCCGGACCGCGGTTTCGGTGTGCCTGCCTTGGCATACACCGCACCACCACCCCGGCTATCTGCTATATACAGAGCCCAGAATAAGGAGCTGGATTTGGAATGGGATTACTGCGCATAAACATTTTCAGGTCACCCCACTTGACACCTCCTTGTGACCGGGGAACTCTCCTCAAAAACTCTGGGCAGATCCCTGCCCTACCCGGAACGCAATTTCAGCGTGTCAGCCTGGCATATACCGCCTGACCCCTCTGCTGTCTTCTATGCGCAAAAACCGTTTCGGGTCACCCTACTTCACACTTCCCCATAGCGGGGGGAGTCTCCTCAAGAGCTCTGGCCAGACCCCTGCCCGACCCGGACTGCGGTTTCGGCGTGTCAGACTTCCATACATTCCATCCCCAGGCATCTTTCTGCTAAATACATTGCCTTGAAGAAGGAGCTGGACTTAGACCAGGCTGGGATTATGGCACTAACAGTATGGGGAAAAATCATCTTTGCATCATCCCACTTCACTCATCTCTATCATGGGGAGAGTCTTCCCCAAGAAGCCTGGGTTTACCTCTGTCTCATGTTGAGGTCTCTTTCTGAGCGCCAGCATGGCTTTTCAGCACCATCTCTGCATACGTGGTCCTGAAGAAGGAATTCTGTATGATATGGGATTACTGTGCAAAATCTGTTTGGGGAACCTCGGTCAACACCTCCCTTTTAATGGTGGAACTCTCTTGTAGAACCATGGCCAGACCCCTGACTTACCCAGATCAGGGTTTCTGTGTGTCATGCTGGTATCTTTCCCTTCTCCCCGTCCCCACCTGTGTCTGGTAAGTACATAGACTTGGATAAGGAGCTTGGTTTGTGCTGGGATTAAATCCCTTTCGGGTCACCACAGTTCACAC
>QEPC01012199.1:104808-120777 GCA_003113815.1 Sphenodon punctatus | reverse complement strand
TGCCAGGCTGGCACGCTGAAACCTCGGTCCAGGTCAGGCAGGGGTCTGGCAAGAGTTCTTAAGGAGAGTCCCCCTGCAACAGGGAGGTGTGAAGTGGGGTGACCCGAAAGGTTTTTGCACAGTAATCCCATCCCAAACCTAGCTCCCTATTCAAGGCTATGTCTAGAGTAGATCGCGGAGGATGGGGGCTATGCGAGGCTGGCACGCCGAAACCGCGGTCCGGGTCGGGCACGGGTCTGGCCAGAGTTCTTGAGGAAAGTTCCCCGCGACAGGGAGGTGTGAAGTGGGGTGACCCGAAAAGGTTTTTGTGTAGTAATCCCATTCCAAACCCAGCTCCCTATTCAAGGCTATGTATATAGCAGATAGTGGTGGTGGGGCGGTGTATGCCAGGCTGGCACGCCGAAACCACGGTCCGGGTTGGGCAGGGGTCTGGCCAGAGTTATTGAGGAGAGTCCCCCCATGAGACGTGTGCGCGCATTGGGGTGACCCGAAAAGGATTTAGAGGGTTAATCCCATCTGAAACCCAGCTCCTTATTCAAGGCTATGTATATAGCAGGTAGCGGGGGGGGCGGGGTATGCCAGGCTGGCACTCTGAAATGGCAGTCCAGGTTCTTTTAGGTCATTTCTCCCTTAGAAATGTGAATGAGGAACGAATAAGGAACCGGGAACAAATAAGGAACCGGGAACAAATAAGGAACCAACTTCAGCCCCATAGTCATAGGAACTTTGTTTTTTAAAAATATTTTTCACACACACACACACACACACATAGGGAATGTGTATATACAAGAGCAAGTATTTACAAGACTGCACACCACACATAAAGCTGCGAGTTAGATTTTCAATAAGATCAATATTTCTGGACAGCTGTCACAAATTTATTTTTAATTAAAATTATTGTTTTGTTAACCAAGGCAAATGAAACCATTTATAAATATATTGCAAACAGGACCAGAACACCCCCAGTAAGAATAGACAAGAGTGGCAATTGTGTCCCTCAAGCTGCAAAATCATTTCTGCCTCTTGCCACAAGGCGAGGCTGCGTGCGTGTGTATACAGAAGGAAACAACTTTGCTGTCTAGAATGAGAAAGAACTAAGCAGAAAGGAATATTCATTGAAGTTATATATCCAATACTCCTTCCAAGCAACTTTGTGTTTTTAGACCAGGAGTGCACACAGAGCCGTTTCCTATGGCTTTCTCGCCCACCCCCCAGCTGACACTGCCCTCCATACAGCTGGAAAAGGAGATTCCCACCAGGGTGTATTGCTTTGGCATTTGGACAGGAAACAAATACTGTAGGGAGCAGGACCTCCCTTCTGGCAGTAACAGCTTGGTGAGGATGGGGGAATCTAGCAATGGTTTGTGCAGCTTCCCAGGGTTCTTGGTGGCTGGCTGTTCAGTGGCTCCCTGGAAGCGAATTCTCAAGTTGTAGGTGCTCCAGAGACCAGCTCCAGTTGTAGCTACAGCATAAACTAGATCCTTGAGAGCCACTACCACAACAGCTTCTCAAAAGCTATGGGGGTCAGTTTTGGCAGTAGCAGGGGCTCCCAGGCATTAGCTCCACCCATGGCAATGGCCTCCTGGAGCTCCCATGACGATATCAGACTGCAAGAGGGGTGCCTGGGAGCTGGCTAGGATGGCTGTGCAATTTTCTTGAGACTCCTGGAAGCCAGCCTCACTGGTGGAGTTTCACCCTGGGAGTTGGTCCCTACAGCAGTGTGGTGTTTTGGGGATTAGCTCTAACAGCAATGGTATCTTCAGGTGTGGAGGTGAAAGGAAGGAAGCTGCTGAATGTGTCTCTAGGAGTAGGTGTGCGGGTGGTATCCGATGGGGGGGGGGGGTGTCAAATTAATCACTTAAATTAAATTTGGCTCAGGAAGATGGAACTCCTGGATTAGAGGCCAGGATGTGGGGTCAACCTATTTATTTTGGCCTACAATTTAAGTTGAGCACCCCAATTTAGACAACGTAGAGCTTTCCTACAGCCAGTTTTTCTGGGATGAGAGCACATCTGTATTTCTCACTCACACCAACCTAGGGAATGAACATTAAAGTGACAGTCTTAAAGCAGACTCAACTCACAGACTAAAAGATAAGCTTAGTGAAGATCGTGGTCCAGCTTTACCCCCCATAGTCTCCATTTCTGTTTTATTAACTACCACCACCTTTTCTACCTCAAGCTCCTTTCTCACCCACAGTCAGTACAGGGTTTCTTATGGGACAGTCAGATCATCGCTCAATAGAAAGGGCTCCCTACTTGCAAACTTTTGACTGAAAACTCTGTATCACAACTTCAACCTCTAAGATACCATTGGCAGCCTGTGAAAGAGTTTCCAAACAAGTTTAGGATCCAAACTGCTTAATAAAAAACAAAGTTTACAGAGGAAAGACAAGCAGTTTTAAACAAAACTGTTCGGCTCTGCAGAATGGATATGCCATGGTGCCTCCCCATCCCCCACTCTGGGCTTGATCAATCATAACTGCTTTTAAGGAGATCAGTACCTCCTTTAAATCCTGTACTTTTGTGAACAAAGGGTACAGTGAGTAAAGCAAGGATAAAGGGGTGGGGGTATTTACCTGTAAAACAAGTGTGTTTAAAGTAAGAAGGTTCCTACTCTGGAGTGCTTGCTTGCGTATACTGTTCAGGGAAATTACCTCCATCTGCTCAGTCTTCTGCAGTCCCAACAACCCTGACCACTTCCTCCTTTGGTTTCTCACTCACATGGACTGCTTGTTATTCCGGTTCCCAATGCTAGCAGTTCCTTGCAAGTTCCAATGGAAGAAGATCAGGGGAAGAAGAGCCATTTAATTCCTAGTCTCTCTGCACATGGAACAGAGTACTTACTCCACAGTCACATGCCCCTGTAAAAACAAGCCCTTAGTTACACTGAACAAACAAGCTTTCCTTTCAAAGACTCTTCCTGCCCTTCTTGATCCTGAATTTCCCAGCCCCGAGTCACTTCCCTTTCCCCCCCACAAAAGTAACCAGCATCTCTGGTACCAAGAGTCTTTGGCTCTCCCTTGGGTCCCAATCTTGTATAATCTGGGACCAGGCCCATTTTCAACATTACAGATATGAGAGAATTCACTATCCTAAGCTGGCACACTGGTCACTTTATCAGTGATATGTTAGATCTGGAGAAGGCATCCATCTCTGCTCTCTACAGTATGGCTAGTGTAATCACTCTCAACCACCTCCTCCCCAATTTAGTTTGGTAGTTCTTTCTCCATCTCCTCTCACCAAACCTAACATCTCAGATACACCTTTCGACCTTGCCTTCAACCAGCCTGAGTCAAGAGAACTATTAGCCAGCAGTCACTCTTACCAGAAGGCTGAGGGAGTTTAAGTGTCAGACCGAACTTCACTCAATTTAAGTGACAAGGTTTACTTTTTTCTGCAGTACCCCCACCTCTCAGTATTTCTATTCTAGGTCAGTAATTTTAACTTAAATAGAAACAATGTCCCAATTACATGCCAACTAATTCAAATATTTTGCTACAGTTCTGCTATAATGTGAGCATTTTCTTTAAAAGGGGGTGTGGGGTGAAGCAATTGCAGCAGATTCCACACTGGGACTTAAAAGTCTTAATTAAGCAAAGCCTTAAGGTAAACGGCAACAACAAGAAAAGCTTATTACTAAAGTTTTTAAAATCTCATTTAAATGTCTAAGTGTGCACAAATGCAGGAGAACTCATGACTTTCCAAGCCATTTTGATGTCTAGACAGACATCCGTAGCAGCCTGCAGAGCAGTCATCATCAATACAGAGCAGAATGCCACCTCAGCACTGCCTGTGACCATTCATAGCTTTGGAGGGGGAGGTGCATCCTTAAAGGGCCAGCAACCTTCCATTCATCAGTGTCTGCAATACTACCTTACTAAAAGAGTGACTGGATCACCAGAACCATTACATTTTTTGACCAAATAATGGTCTTGTACAACACCATCCTACCAACATTAACTTGCCTTAAACAGGCTTCCATTCATTAAAGTGAGCCTCACTCTCCTGTTATGGAGTTCTCACTTTGAAAAACCCACCCTCATCAAACAAAAGTTTAATCCACCCCACCTAGTAGCACTACAGTCATAAGTGAATGCAAAAGCCTCAATACCAACACCAGTATAATTTCTCCAGGCCTTTACACATTCAAGAGGGACAGATAAAAAACAAAATTAGCTGCTGAAAATGTAAAGTTAGTACACCGAGAACAAATGTGGAATAGATATTTACTGTTTGGACAAAACTCAGGCAAAACAGTACCACTGAGAGAGTCCTTTGGATGACAGACATTAAACATGAATTTATAACATACGGCAGGAAAAAAACATCCAGTGTAGATTCAGGGCTGCAAATAAATGGTATGTGTGCCATGGGGCTGGAAGTATAGTCCTCTTTACGGAGCTCAAGCAACTCTACCCTGTGCCTATGGTGTTTATTTTTGGATACATTAAGTAGCCAGGGCTACTTTCGTACATCACCAAGGAGGCAGGAAAGCTTCCATGAAGGCAATCGCAGCTCTAGTCTCACGGAAATTAGCACATGTGGGAATGTGCTATTCCACTTTTATCCCGTGAGAACACCAGTCATTGTAAATGCTACATTGGAGAACCTGATCATTCATGAGTGTTCTCATGGGATAAAAGCGGAGTAGCGCATTCCCATGTGTGCCAGTTCTTGTGAGCAGAAATTGTATTCACGCAAGTTTCCCTATCTCCCCGGTAACATGGAAAAGTAGCCTGAGGAAAAGCCCAATGAATTGGACAAAACCTACAAGAACACAATCAAAGTCACCATGAGGCTAGAAGAACCAATTGGTCAAGAATGTTTAGTATGGATAGCACAGTTAGGACATGACTGGGACACACACAAATCAGTTACAAATATCTGAAAGTCTACGAAGAAACAGACATTCTTTAGTATGGTGTCAGGGCCACGGATAACAGTAGTAAGAGAAAGCATGGTGTGAATAGCAATACTTGTAAAGTTCTTAAAGTCCTTCACCTGACATTTTAAAAATGCTAGGGGGTGGGGGGGAGGAGAGGAAAGACAACAGCTCTGGCATTGGGAAGAAGTTTCCCCAAGTCATTTGTTTATAAAATAATTAAAATATTAATGATCAAGGCACAACTACTTACCTGTCACCAAGAAGCTGATGAAACACTATTTGCCCCTTTAAATAAATATTCCTCACCTGTGGTGGAAAGCCATTGGCTAAGATGAGCTGGCATGCAACAGGACTGCAGTAAAGACCATTTTTTTTCACAATACATAGCAGATTCTCTGGTGCACTCCTGACAGACTTGAGCCCATTTGAAACCTTAACACCATCTCTACTTTCTGCTCTCAATAATGAAAGTCATCTAGGAAACCTCTATTTTATAAGCCAAAACAAGAAAGACACAAGCTTTTCACTTCTAGATAAGCTATGCTCAGACAAAATATTCACCCCAACAACAATATTAAGGAAACCCTCCTCTGCTTCATGCATAGCCATCCATAAATCCCTGCTCATCTCTACACTTTACCACTGACATCAATTGTATATTAACAGTGTGGAAGGTACATATCTAAAGAGTGCTGTTGACTTTGGTCAAGGAAGGGCCCTATAGGGCTCGAAACCAAGAGAAGTTGATCCAATAAAATCTAAATAAGGACAGAATAGAAATTGAATGAATAAATAAATCATAATCCCCACTATCACTGCCACAAGAACAGTAAAAATCTCAGTAATGTCTTCCCAATCAATACCAACTCTTTCCAGATAAACTACTTTCAAGTTATAAGAGTGGCTGGATGAGCCACCCTCATTCTCATACAACCAAAGAAGAATATGGCCCTTGTAGTGAGCCTGCCCTTGCTCATATCTTAGTCATTATTTCAGCCTCCAAGTGTATGCAGAAAAAATAGTGTGTAACCGCAGGAAACATACCTAACCCAGAAATTTATCAACCCACCTGCTAGCACTTGCCTGTTGGACACAAAAATCTTCACTTTGCAGTTGTTACTACCAAGTGAGTTGTGCACGGCTCTTGTCAGTGTCTATATGACAGATGCCAGAAATATCACAATTCTGACTCAAAAATAGGACTTTCTACAAGAACCTTGAGAAAAGCAAGAAAACGGCCTGAAATAAAAGTTAACATCTGCAGTACTATAAAAAGTTACACTTTGTTCTGCGTCTAAAGGGGACACATGTTCTCGGTTGCTGTCCCAGTGTTGTGAAACTCCCTCTCCCTGGAGGTTCATCTGAGCTTGTGCATCTTTGGGCAGTTTAAAACTTTTCATTTTAGTAAAGCATTTGGCATAGGGTGGCCAAATATGCAAATGTTAGAGGACATGTGAGAAATACAGGTTGCAGGGCTGCACTGGCACCACTGCAGCCCTGCAACCTGTATTTCTCACGTATCCTCTAAAATTTGCATATCTGGCTACCCTAATTTGGCAGATGAGATGGGAGAATGTCCCAAAGAAAGGTTTTATTGCAGAATTGTTAGTTGTATTTTAGATTTCTGTAAGTCAACCTGAGCCTTCAAGGAAGACCAGAATAAAAGTGTTAATAAATGGGTGGTTTTCTGACTGAGTTGACTTAATGGGGTGCACGCACGTAACCATGAAAAGAGGTGGAGGGACTGGTTTCTTATTGTGCTGACTACCAGCGTCACCCTCGAAATCGCAGGTTAATTCTCCCCCCCGACAAACAAGTACGGAAAAGAATCCACCCAAAATGGATATAATTTCTGCTCGCCCAGTTCCGGCGGGCGAAGAGGCCCCTGCACACACAGAGCTCAGTGCCGGGCCGCCACTCACTCGCAGACCGGGCAGTCAGAAAGTTGGTAAAAAGTTGGGAGACGGGCCGTTGAGCGTTAGTGACACGTAGCTCACGTCCCTTCTTGGAGCCTCGCGCAAACCGTGTACCCTCCCCCCCCCTCCCTTCTTCCGGCCAGGGCGCCCCGTCAACGAGCACCCCAGCCACTCTGTTAAGCACCACGACTCCCCGCCGCCGCCCGCTCCGGGTGCTTGTTTCCGTTGCAACCGCCCCGGCCTTGTTTCCCAATCCCCTCAGTGCGTGGCACTTACTTTGGCCGGTGCTGTTACCTCTCTCTGCTGGAGAAGCCTTGAAACGCTATTAGAAAAGCTGAGGCACCTTCCAGTCTACTATATAGGGGCGAGGCTGCCAATCCCAGATACACACGTCAGAGAAACCATGCCCCCCTCCCCCCCTCCCTCCAAGCAGGCCTGGCCCAGCAGCGGGAGAGCGAAGGAAGGCGCAGCAAGTCCGAGCAAGCAGGGCCTCAGAGCACCTAGCACTGCGCTCCCGAGAATAGGAGCAGCAGGTATACTATTCAGCGCGCTGCTGAATTTGCTTCATCCTTTCTCCCCACCCCGTCATTTGGAAACGGGGCGTATGGAAACTAAAGCTATCTAAAATCCAGGAGTGTCTCCGCAGATGACTGTTTGCCCAAATCTGTTCCGTTTGGGAAGCTAATCGGAAAAATCATGCTTTATACTGATGAGACTCTTGTTCTCTGGGATAAGCTCCCTTGCTCCAATTAAGAACACACATTTTTAAAATCCAAATTGCCACTTAGCTAATCCTGTGCAGCAACTACAGCAGAAACAGCTACCCTGGTACACAAATAAAGCTACCCACTTTGGGTAGCAGGCATTCCGTTCAGGGCTAAGTTACCTACCTATTCCTGGGAACACTGGCAGCAGCAGATAGGGCAGGGGTGGGGAACTGTGGGCGGGTAGTGGTGGGGTGTCAAATGCAGCCCGTGGCAAGATTTTATATGGCCCCTTTCCAGTGCCTGGATCTGGCCCCGTGATCCATTTTTTATCTCCAAGCACTGAAAAACGGAGCTTATGATAATGGAGCAGAGAGGAGGGTAGGGGACAGATCCATGGCGTAGATGATCTGGGCCCTCCTTTTCTTGAATAAACCAGTTAAGCACCCCCAATGTGGACCTTGAAGCTCGTAATAATATTCAATATTAGCTCCCGGGACAGAAAAGGCTCTCCACCCCTGAGATAGGGGTTGGGCTTCCTCCTTTACCCCTAACACAAGCAGCTGGGGGTCAGAGCCAGAGTGCACACGCCTCCACAACAGTGGAGAGGGAGCCCACACTCCCCAACCTCCAATGTTAGATCTAGTTCCTCCGGACATAGTGAAGAGCTAGCAGCAGTGGTGGATGTACAGAAGCATATTCCAGCTCCCTCTCTATTCCCTGACTCGCTGCCTCTCACACTTCAAAAAAAAGGTGAGGAGGGGATCAATAAAAAGGCTAAAAGCAAAAGAGTCAGACTTTTTCAAAGAAAGAAAAATAAGTTTAAGAGAAACAGCAGAAATAGTCTGACAAAGAGGAAAAATGGAAATCACTCTGAAATGTATTTGTACTGCACAGATGTAAGTTTTCCATGTACTGTACTTCATTACTAAATCTACCCTTTTATTTTAAAAATACTAGCAAGTATATGCTTAAAATGCCTAAGAGTAGCCAATCGAGGTTAGTACCACCAAGTAAATTACTAGGAAGCAAGTCTGGTAGCAGGAGATGGATGTGATCAAATGGGAGTTTTGCCCCTGGCCCAGGAATTCCAGAGGGGCCCTGATAGGTCATTTAAATAAAAGATTATTTTTTTTAAAAAAAATGGCTTGCATCCCTTAAAGGGGTGGCCCATGTTAAAACTTGTTCTGGCCCCAACATTTCCATGTTACATTGCTGAGAGGTAAAGGTACCAGAAAGTAAACATTCATGTGTGAACAAGAGTCACACACATGCCTGCAAAAACCTACCAACAGTGATCCAAAGCAAGAAAAAGAGTATATTGGGACTGATTTGATGAAGTGTGCACGCTTCCCCCGCCCTCCCCGAGCAACCATGGTGCTCTGTGGGAGGTGAAGGCTCCTGCTGATAGGAAGCCTGTCCTAAGATGCTTTGGGCTGACATGGTCCCTGCCCTGTCCCCAGCCTGACAAAACCAGTCAGATCCCATCAGGCTTGGGTTAGGTCACAGGGCTCTGAAGAAAAATACTTGCTTGTGTAGAAACTAGTCTAGTCTAGGGCTGTATGTGCTGCCTCTGTCTTCCACCCAAAATATAGGGTGAAAACAGACATGACACTAACCACCCTTTAACCACCCTTGGTCGTTATTTATGCATGTTGCAGGGCTGTATTGGTGCCCTATGCAGCCCTGTAACATGCATAAATAATCACCAAGGGTGGTTAGCATCATGTCTGTTTTTACCCTCAGTCTCTCTCTTCTATCTTTTCAAGTTATAGAAAGTATTTTGTATGTGTTTGTTTTTTGAGGTCATCCAGTACAGTGTAAGTAATTTCAGTGGTATGCTGCTGGCCCAAGAATGTTATTTCATTTATCTGAACTTGTATCCCCCCTATCTCGAGGGTTTAGGGTGGGCTACAAAAAATAACCTATATATATATATATAAAGCCACTTCCATCTTCCCCCGTAAAAAAACACTACCCTCATTATATATATGACTACTTCCATCTTTCCCCGTAAAAAAACACTACCCTCATAAAGTGCATCCAACCAAATACCAAGCCAAATAGAAAGGTCCAACTATCTCCAGAAGATGCTCAGGTTTGGTCTTTGGCAAATTTCCAAGGAAGGAAGTTCCAGAACCATGAGGTAGACACTGAGAAAGCCTCCCTGCAGGCCCTGACCATACACACTTAGCAACATGATGGAATTAGTAGGAGGATGTTCTCAGCTGACCTTAGAGATCAGTCTTTCAGGTATGTTGGCCCAAGCTGCTAGAGCAAAACTAGCACCTTGAATTATGCCCCAAAAGCTATTGAAAGCCAGGTTAATATGCTCCCAGTGACTCAGCCTCGTCATAACACAGACTGCCACATTCTGCAACAGCTGCAGCTTCTAAACAGTCTTCAAAGACAGCTCCACACAGAGCGCACCGCAATAGTCTAGCCTCAAGGTAACGAAGGCATGGCTGATGGGTGGCCAGGTCTGACTGACAAAAAGGGTTACAGCTTTCCCACAAGATGGAGTTGGTGAAAGAGACTCCTAACCACCACTGCAACCTTATGGTCCAGATGCAGCAATGAATCTAAAATTCTCTCGCACGTGATCCACGCCGCCTCATCTCTACTTTTGACTCCCTTCTTAAACCCCCCTGCCCTCCTCCGCCCTCTTCCCTTGCTGCTCAGGATCTTGCATCATTCTTCACCTCAAAGATTGACAAGATCCGTCAGGACATTGCCTCCCACCCACCTCCTCCTCCTGCTCCCGTACCTCCCCCTCCCCCCTCTCTCCTCACATCCTTCCCTCCTGCCTCTCTCGAGGAAATCTCTGCTCTGCTCTCTTCATCCAACCCCTCCACCTGCCCCCTTGACCCGATCCCCTCCCGCCTCCTGACCTCTGTTGCTCCCACTGTCGCTCCCCCACTTCTACATGTCATCAATCTCTCCCTTTCCACAGGCTCCTTCCCCTCTGCCTTCAAGCATGCCACTGTCTCCCCCATCCTCAAAAAGCCCACCCTGGACCCATCTGACCCCTCTAGTTACCGGCCAGTCTCCCTCCTTCCCTTTGCCTCAAAGCTTCTGGAACGTGTCGTCTACTCCCGCTGCCTGGACCTCCTCTCTGCCAACTCCTCCCTGGACCCTCTCCAATCCGGCTTCCGCCCCCTCCACTCTACTGAAACTGCCCTGGCCAAGATCACCAATGATCTACTTGTCGCTAAATCTAAGCGCCTCTACTCCATTCTTGTCCTCCTTGACCTCTCTGCTGCCTTTGACACTGTCGACCACTTGCTTCTATTGGACTCGCTTTACTCTTTGGGCTTCCGTGGCTCTGTCCTTGACTGGTTCTCCTCCTACCTCTCTGACCGCTCCTTTAAAGTCTCGCTCCCCGAGTCAAACTCCTCCTCCCTCCCCCTTTCGGTTGGGGTCCCCCAAGGCTCTGTCCTTGGCCCTCTCCTCTTCTCTATTTACACCCTGTCCCTTGGCAAAATTATTGCCTCCCACGGATTCCAATATCATCTCTACGCTGATGACACCCAACTCTATCTTTCTACCCCCTCTCTCTCCTCTTCTGTCCACTCACGCCTCGTCAACTGCCTCTCTGATATCTCCGCCTGGATGTCCCGACGTCAACTCAAGCTCAACATGGCCAAGACCGAACTCCTCATTTTTCCTCCCTCCTCTTCCTCTCCCTCTAACCTGCCCATCTGCATCGATGGAGTCACCATCCATCCTGTTCTCCAAGCCCGTAGCTTGGGCTTCATCTTTGACACGCACCTCTCTTTTAAACCTTACATTGACTCTGTTGCCAAATCCTGCCGATTCGCCCTCCATAACATTGCTCGGATCCGCCCCTTTCTCTCTACCTCCTCGGCCAAAACCCTTGTTCATGCCATGGTTATCTCTCGCCTCGATTACTGCAACCTCCTCCTTGCTGGCCTCCCTCGCTCTCACCTGTCCCCCCTTATCGCAATCCAAAACTCCGCTGCCAAGGTCATTCACTCTGCCCGTCGCTTCGACCATGTGCAGCCTCTCCTCTTCTCTCTTCACTGGCTCCCCCTTCCTGAACGTATCCTGTTTAAACTCCTGGTATTCACGTTCAAAACACTCCACAACCAAGCTCCCCCTTACCTCTCGGACCTAATCTCCCTACGCACTCCTGCACGCGCTCTCCGCTCTTCCTCTGTCCCCTCCCTCACTCTCCCTCGTTTCTCCTGCTCACCTAACCGCCTTCGACCCTTCTCCCTCGCTGCCCCCCATGCCTGGAACTCCCTCCCTACCCACATCCGCCTTGCCCCCTCCCTCCGCTCCTTCAAATCCCTCCTCAAGACCCACTTTTTCCTCGCCGCCTTTCCCAATGCCTGCTAGTCGTTCCCCATATACTTACTGTCTGCCCTCCTCTGCAGACTGCTGCAACCAACCTGATTGTAACCAAGCCAAGCACATGCACCTGAGACTTCGCATCCACCTGAATGTTTGTTTGTCTTCTCCCCTGTCTCTCCCACTGTCCCCCCCTTCCTTGTCTTTTAGATTGTAAGCCACAGGCAGGGACCACGTCTATTTCTATGTTCTGTACAGCGCCAGGCACATGGCTGCTGCTATATAAATGTTTATAATAAAATAAAATAATAATAATAGAAGCACCCCAAGACTGCAAACCCAAGTGGCCAAAGGAGGCAGGACCCCACCAATGACAGGTGTTCCTACGCCCACCAGGTCACAGGATCAACTATCCATCATCACTGTGGTCTTGTCAAAATTCAGTTTCAGTTGGCTCACCAGCATCCAGTCCCCAATGGCATAATGGTTAACTTAATAGTTGTTAAGCCTGCAGCCTCCCATGCACTCATACACACTAAACTCCTTCAGAAATGGCTTGCCTTACACACTTTTGTGTCTGGTGCTAAATGCACTGACAGTATAGTTAGTGGTTCTTTAAATTTTAAAACTGTTACAGCCCCTTCCTCTTGTCTGTGGTGGCCAAGACCCCTCTCCCACCACACATACTTTGCAAGTACACCTTGCTTCCTTTCTCCTTCTCCCATTCTTTTGTTCCTTCTACTCTCACCCCTTCCCCACCCCAGTTCTCTAATTCTTCTTGGTACCCTATCATTATGGAAACTTCCCCTAGCTCAGTCAGAGGATCTAAGTGTTTGTCAGCCATGTTCCTTCTTGCACCCCCAATTCAAGAACCACGGTATAAATAATAATCACAGATGGAAAATACCTATCAGGGTATTTTGTTCATCCCCTATGAATGAAAAGTAACTGTTGTCATGATTGTTAATATCCTTTAGCACATACAAAGCTGGACCTACACACCCTTCTATAAGCACTTTTTCACCTCTCTTCTACCGTTAAATGCATCAGGGTCCAAGTTCACAGACGGACAGAATCTCAGCATCAGTCCCAGTTAAAGCAGAGAAAATCCCCATGATTTTCAGATTTATTTGAACTCATATTTATATTAAATTATAACCTCCCCACCATTACAGGCTCTGGATCTTATTCAAAATACTCCTGTTCACTGGGTCCCTACAAAGAATACCCACAGGCATTCTGTATTCTTCAATATGTAAGGCAGCAAATATGAAATGAAATAGAGTGTGCCACTAAGCCCTGCTGCACATGAAAAGCCTATCACACTGTAGAATGAGGCACACACACCCTTGTTCTTATTCCTACAGTGGAGATTTCTGCTGGGGGTGGGTGGAGGTGGAGAGGCTGTCAGGATGAAGCCACATGAGAGAGTAGTGAGCCTACCACGCCTTGGGTAGCCTTACCACACTCTCGGCAGCTGGGTCATGCAATGTAGCGCATCGTGTGACCAGCACTCACCAAATGTTCCCCTTACCCTGGGGCAGGAGGAGCAGTTGGCTGCTACGCAACAGGTCCTCAGAAAAACTCAGAGGGCGCATTGTGGAGCAGCCTTACCCAACGTGGAGTAATTGTGGGGCACACAGGGAGCACCACTATGGGGTCTTGAGCAGTGGGCACTATCGCCCATCATGCACAGCCACATCACAGCCAGGGGCAGGATCTCGGTCAGGATGAGGGAGGGAGATGAGGCAGGGCTGGGCGCCCACTCATGCGGCTCAGCCATGGCAGCAGTTTTGACAGGGGCTGGCCTGCCAAACTTCCCTGCAACCATCTACCTGGCTCCCCACGCTGGCCCTGCTGTGTGGTGGTATCGAGTGCCTGCCATGAGGCCACACAGGGAACGGGCCACTGCAGCTTGTCTGGCTGCACCCAGGGTTTCTTCTCTTCACAGATACTGAAGTTTCCATGGCTGTGGTGGTAGGGCTACCTGTCATAGCCCATTACTCTCCCAAACACTAAAAGCAGAGAATTCCTTGGGAGGGTAAAAAGTAATTTTAGGGGTGGCTAAGAGGCCTGTCAGAACGTGCTTCCCCCACTACCTAGTATAGCAATTTTAGTGGGAACAACCTATGTTCTTTGAGGGCTGTTTATGGTCTGCTTTTGACCACATTCTCTGATGGTCAGGGTGACATGAATAAAATGGGAAACAGAACACCTGTTGGGGGAGGTGTGGTAGGGTTTGAGAAGGTAGGCATAGGAATGAGATACTGGGAGAAAGAAAGAAAAGGTTAGCATGAGAAGAAAGTTTTGCAAGGAGGCTCATGAGGAAAGTGGAACTCTCAAATATGTGACAAATATTGAACAGTCTTCAATGCACATATGTACTCAGCCTGTGATAACTGAAAGTAGACTCCTTCAGATGGCCAGTGAAGAGTAAAGATGGCCACTGAAGAGTAAATATAAGATTTGGAACCAGGAGCCAAAACACTGAAGACAGAACCCAACTAGTTTTCAGGGATAAATGACAACTATTGCATGTAGTATACTGAGGGGAAGAAAACTTATGCCAGTCTAGCTTTTCTCAGAAGCAGAGATTCCAGGAAAGGTCTGTCTTTTTGTCGTCGTTGTTCTCCAAGCCCTTGAGAAGAGCGATCACTTAGTCCAACCTGAAACTTCGGCTGCTTGTGCACATTACACAATCTCATGTTAATTTCTATGTTACGTGAGTTTTTGTAACTTTGTGCATGCACTCTCTCATATCCAGCATTGAAATTAACATTATATCACAGATGTCAGGGCTGGGAAACCCAGTTCTGACACTAACATGAGTTGTATTTAACATTAATATGGAATGTGTGCAAGCACTTAATTTAATGTTTTAAAATCACAGTAAAATTTAAACATGTAGTGCCTCACATTAATTTCAATGACAAAATGCAGGCTCCCACTCCCGGAATTTACAGCTTTCTCACATACTGCTGAGAGCTTCCCCTCTGCCATAGGAGTCCAAGAGAGCAGCCCAAAAGCCTGGTCCTGATCCTGCACTCCCACTCCCCTAAGGAAGGATTGCCTGCCCCAGCTGCATAGGCAAATCGCTGGGCACTTCTATGTCCAACCGCTAGTACTGCTATCCTGGCCAAGCAGGGCTCTCTCCTGGGGTCTAGGAGTGGAGGTCACCACCCTGTCAGACCTGGGCAGAGCTACTTTTGCCATTTTTGCACAGAAATTTTGGCTCATCTCTGGGTCAAACTCGCATTATGAAATTACCCAGTAAACTGGGTAATGTGAGCATGGATCCGTTACATTTTATAACGGAACCATCACAATCATGTGACCATGGCTGGCAAAGAAAAAACCCCACTATAAACAAACGGGCATACAGCTCAACAGGAATATCACGTTTCTGCTGAGTTCACATTAGATTAAAACTAATGAGAAAATCAGTACGTGTGCAAGCAGCTTTCATCTAGTTAATTCCTGAATCCAGCCCACAGCATCTGGTTGAGTTGGGTAATCTTTTTCCAATAGAAGAATTTCCAGCTTGCTGTTCTTTCCAGTTGCTGCAACAGATATACATTTTTCAGCAAGGAAGATGAAAGATCTCATCCCAATTACACTAATAGTGTTTAACAAGAAAAGGCAAGGGGGAAAAAAAAGAAAGAAATTCCTACCATCTTATACTTTTTATACAGACTACTACTTTAAATATGCTGATATTTTATTTATTTCCAGATTTGTTAAGGTAAAATTTCAGGCTGTAAATAAAGATCATTGTAAATGATAAAAAAACATGGTTTACTCTAAAAATGGCCTATTGATACAATATTGCCAGGACAATGATCCATCTAGCCCAGTATCCTGAGGGAGAGGATGGTGTAGGGGAGAAGATAAGGAGTTTAATTTTGGTTGATACAAGATATCAGAGATCAGAGATGTCTTGTATCGTGACAGTAGAGACTAGTGGTGGGACCCCGGGCCCATTACCGGTTACCGGATTTACCGGTTCTACGAAAACCGGATTCCCGGATTAAATCCGGTAACCGGTACCGGTTTTATTTCATTGGTTTCAATGGGGCGCTGTGTCCCCATTGAAACCAATGCAATATTAATTCCCTCCCCCTCCCAGGCTGCGCGGGTGGAAGGGGGG
>QEPC01012199.1:56756-73167 GCA_003113815.1 Sphenodon punctatus | reverse complement strand
AGGGGGAGGAATTTATTCCATTGGTTTCAATGGGGACACAGCGCCCCATTGAAACCAATGGAATAAATCCGGTACCGGTATACCGGATTTAATCCGGGAATCCGGTTTTCGTGGAACCGGTAACCGGTAAATCCGGTAACCGGTAATGGGCCCGGGGTCCCACCCCTACAGAATAGAAATCTCCTCTCACCCATCCTTTATCCCTAAGTGTGTTTCACCTTTCCCAAAAGATTATTCTACCTGTTTTTTCTCCTCACCGTCTAGACTCTGACTCCCCTATGACTGCACATGCTCTAGATGTAAAAAGAGCTGTCATGATCTATTTGGACAAGACCCTTTCATGCAGACACTCTGATTTTCTGTTTTCCCTTAAAACCCCGGGGAACAAGATTTCTTCCCAGACAATATCTAAATGGCTAGTTCAGCTTATCACCCTTGCCTACCAGAATTTAGGGCTCCCTTCCCCTCCTAACCTACGAGCACACTCCTTAAGAGCTGTGGGAGCTTCTACATCAGCCTCTGCCAACGTATCCTCGCAGGAAATTTGCAGAGCGGCTACATGGGCCTCTCCTCACACCTTTGTGAGGCACTGTGCTTTGCATCTAGGTGATGTATCCCTCCAGTTGGTTAGATTCTCTATTCTGAACTCAGTTGCCAGCATTTAATGGCTGTCCAGTATCTACTCCACCAGGTATTTTTTCCTACCATGTTGTTATTTCATGTATTTTCTTTACCTTTGTAAAATTGTTGGGTTTTTCTCACATTTTCTCTATAAATATTTTATTCTTACTTCGCTGGACTACGCTTCTTCTGTGAAAATTCCCCCAGCGCCTGACTCTAGGCTTGGTACTCTCCCATTTGTGAGAATGGGAGGAGCCACTCGAAGAAGAACAGAAGGTTGCTACCTTGTAAACAAGGTTCTTCGAGATGGCTCCAACCATTCTCACAAATGCCCACCCTTCCAGCCCTGCATGGAATTTTCGTCTATGCCTTATGGGTTGGAAGGAACTGTTGGGTCTGAGCGGGAAGGTACCTTATATAGCATGGGGGCATGTTTATGTCATAAAAGATTTAAATATGAGCTTGGTATATGCCAGTAAGAGAAGGGCACGCAAGCACAAACCTATTTGTGAGAATGGTGAGAGCCATCTCGAAGAACCTTATTTACAAGGTAGCAACCTTCTGTTTCCTCACTCCAACGACAGGAACGGGCACTGCGTTACCTGTCATGGGTCTGCAGAGGAGCCTACGCTAGATAGTAAGCAGCAGGCCGCCATCTTAGCAAGGGAAACGGAATTACGTAACCACACAAGACAGGAAAGATTGTTCTTCTTCGAGTGGCTCCTCCCATTCTCACAAATGGGTTTGCACTTGCGCACCCTTCTCCTATCGGCAGTTACCAAGCTCATTAGCTGAAAACACGTGACATTCACGCGCCCCCACCCTATATAAGGCACCTTCCCACCCAAGCCCACAGTTCCTTCCAACCGCTTTGCAGCTTATCAGTTGTTCACCAAGTTCATTATGTCTACCGTTAGACACTCTTTCAAAAAATGTGTTTCCTGCGGACGCAAGATGACCACAAAGGATCCCCATGGACAATGTCTAGTTTGCCTGGGGACCGGGCACAATTACAGTGAATGCCCAGAATGCTTGCTCCTCAAGCCTAAAGCCCAGAAAGAAAGGGCCATCAGACTTCCTGCCCTCCTCAAGGAGATGGAGGATAAACAAAGTAAGTCCACCAGACTCAGGTCCCATTCCCCCTCCCTAGAAATTCCCATTGTGGGAGTGGAGGAAACATTGGCAGCGGGCAGCTGTGCCTCGGCAGTATCTACCCACAGCCCTATACTACCATTCACCTCGAGACCTAGATCTCCCTCGCCTAAGAGGAGCTCAGTGAATATCGGGTCAGAGCCTGCCGATACGGCGGATCGCTCTATATCCCCGTTTTTATCCTCCGAGGATGAAGCTTTTCTGGTGACGGCTTCGGTCTCCCAGGCTTCACCCATCCAAATAGCCACCCCTCTCTATACAGCTATGGAGGATGTGGAGCCCAGATTCCATGGATCACTTTACCAGCCCCCTACACTTCAGTGGCTGGCTGAGTCTCGACCACAAACCCCTCGACCTCGAGAGCAGTGAGGGGAGGATCTTACTCTGCAATTCTTAAGGCAACAGGAGGCAGAGAGAAAAAAGGACAACAGCCTCCTAGTTTCCTGCCTGCAGCAGCTTATAAGGGCTACTGCTGACAAATCATCACAGAAATCGCGCAGGGCTGAGTCAAAATCTCCCTCATCACCTAGAGGTAGAGATCCTCGATGTCGTAACACCACAACGTCAACAGTGATACCATTGACGTCGACAAGAGCCCTCTCAACGTCGAGGGAGCAACAGACTGAGCTTGAGACATCTCGTCAACGTCGCTCGACGTGGACAGACCAGCAGAGGGAGCTCGAAACACCTCTTCGACATCGGCGCCCCTCTAAGTCGCCAGATAGGTGTTCCGGCTATGACTCTCCTAATTGACGTCGACGCCACTTGATGTCAAGGGAGCATACTTCTGCCCAAGCTTCGACCTCGAAGCAGTCTATACCAGTGCAACTGCCTGATGCCGCAGCCCTGGACTGCGCAGAGCTCTTTAAGAAGAGAATGATTAAACAAAAGAAGAAGCTTGCTTGACGCAGATTATATAGGGCTGCTTTGCTGAAATCAAGACCTTCCCATTCTACTCCTCCCGAACCTGAGGAGGTCGAGAGTATTCAGGATATACAAGACGTCGAGGTTAGTCTTGAAGTGGAGGAATCGGAGGACTCCGGGGACCCGGAGTCATTGTCCCCCCGCCTTCAGATGACGTCCAGGTACCTTCAATGTCAGTGACATCACAGGAACATTGAGAGTTCCAGCACCTGCTTAAGAGGTTCTCGGAGGCACTCAACATTGCTACAGTGCCTGTATCGGAACAGGAGGTCGACTGAGCCTACTCCTTGGTTGACAAGCTGGTGCAGGCTAATCTGACTCTTCCTCTGTTTAAAAAACACGCAGCAGAGGCGGAAAAGCTGTGGGCTACCCCGGCTGCTATCCAGTCAGTTTCAGCAGGTAGTAGCTCGTTCTACATGTTCCCACCAGAAGAGGGCTCAATATTTTTTAAGCACCCTCTGCCTAATTCTCTGATCGTTTCAGCCTCAGCTGAAAAATTTCAAAAGGCTTCTCAACAAACTTCACCTGCAGACAGAGACAGCCGGCGAATTGACGTCTTCGGGAGAAAGACATTTGCGTCGGCTACCATGCTCATGCGAACAGCGAACTACTCGGCTGGCATGGCTACCTTCCAGCACTATTTGTGGCGACAAGTGGAAAAGGTGATTCCCACCCTACCTAAGGAATCACAAAAGACCCTCCAGTCTTTGGCTTCAGAGGGTACAGCTACTGCACGCTGCCAGCTGCACACCTCTCACCATTCGTCCGAAACAACTGCGAGAGCAGTGGCCAATGCAGTTGTGACGAGAAGATTCACTTGGCTTAGGGGAACAAAGCTCTAATATCATCATCGAGCCCGCATAGAGAGCCTACCCTTTGACCAATCCGGCCTTTTTGCTAAAGACACAGATGATGTGTTCGACAGGATTCAAAAATCCAAGACAACAGCCCAGAGAATGAAGATTGCCCAACGGGACCAATCTTCTGCTTCATCATCCCACCGACCGTATCAACACCAGGCACCTTACCAGCGACAACAAAGGCAGTATTATCCTTCCACACAGCCTTTTAACAAGAGGTATTATGCTTCCACCTCGTCTTTTAGTTATGGTGGGAAGCCCAAGTACCCCTACTCTTCTTTTAGGCAAAGACAGGGCAATAAGCAGCATTTCGCAACACCTTCCAACAGGGGAAGAAGATGACAACTACTGACACACAGGGTAGTAGGGGAGGAGTCATTAACGAGCTCACCCAATTTTGAGTATGCCTTGTTTAATGCGTTACAGTTCTGGGGAACTATCACCTCTGACTCTTGGGTGTTATCAGTGGTCCGTTGGGGCTACAAAGTTCAGTTCCTCACTTTCCCTCATTGTTGCAGACCTTCTGCTAATGTTAACCTTTCTGCTTCACACGCAGATATCCTGAATAAAGAAATTGTTGCATTATACCACAAGGGTGTTATAGAAATGGTTCTCCCTAGAGACATAAAAAATGGGTGCTATTCCAACTATTTTGTCATAGATAAAAAGGATGGAGGTCACAGACCCATCCTTGACCTCAGGTTTGTTAACCTATTTGTAAAGTACTTTAAGTTTAAAATGGTTAGTCTGAGCTCATTGAAATCGCACTAACATTGGGGCCAGTGGTATGCAGTCATAGATTTGAAGGATGCGTACTTCCATGTCAGGCTGCATCCTGCATCCAGGCCATTTTTCAGGTTTTTCCATAACTCTATACATTACCAGTTTTCCTCTCTCCCTTTTGGGCTTTCTTCAGCCCCTAGGGTATTCACGAAAATGATGGCTCCAGTAATTGCTTTCATCAGAAAGCAGGGTATAGCCATTTATCCATATCTGGATGATTGGTTATTGGTCGCTGATTCTCCAGGGGCCCTGACTAAGGCAGTCTCTATAACTTTAGACCTCTGCCACGATTTGGGCATTTCTATTAATATACAGAAATCCCAATTAACTCCTTCCCAGAAGATTCCTTACATCGGAGCCATACTAGATTCCACTAGGGGTAAGATTTTTGCTCCCATGGACAGGTTTGTAGATATTTCTAACATGGTAAACCTACTTTCAAGACATAAGAAACAGCCCATCAAATGCTTTCAGCGTCTGCTGGGCCTTATGGCTTCTACCACCGCCACCACCCCATTTGCACGTCTCTTCATGAGGCCTTTTCAACTGTGGCTGTTGAGTACATTTGACCCTTTGTCGGATCCACCCAGCAAAAGGGTCAAGATCCCTAAACATGTTTTAGATTCTCTGGCGGTATGGAATAATAAGGAGTTTGTGTTAGCAGGTATGCCATTCGCCTGTCCTGTGTCTGACTGTGTCTTAACCACAGATGCTTCCTTGACAGGATGAGGCGCGCATCTCGAACACAGGGACATTGCTGGAACATGGAACAACAGCCAAAAGGACCTCCTCATCAATATGTTGGAGACCATGGCTATTCAAAAAGCACTAGACTATTTCCAGCAGCATCTCCATGGTCGTGTAGTGACAGTTGCTTGCGACAACTTGACAGTGGTCTGGTACCTGAACAAACAGGGAGGTACCAGATCACCAGATCGCTGTTGGATAGCAACGCAGATATGGCACTGGGCAAGAGCCCACGGATTCACCTCCTGGCTATGCATGTGGCAGGAAAAGACAACTCCAGAGCGGACATCCTGAGCAGACTCAGCCAGGAACAGCACGAGTGGCAACTATCCTCTCGAGCGTTTCAGAGGTTGACTCGCCACTGGGGTTATCCACTGATAGACCTATTCGCCACATCAGTCTCCTCCAAATGCCCACAATTTGCATCTCGAGCGGGCCACGACCCGCTATCTCTGGGAGATTCATTCTCCCTAAACTGGAAACCTCAACTTTGCTATGCCTTTCCCCCGGTGCCCTTAATAGCCAGGGTGATAGACAGGGTCCTGAGGCAGGGGGCCAATTTGATATTAGTAGCCCCATACTGGCCACGCCAGATGTGGTTCCCAGACCTGCTAAGGATTTCATTGGAGTTCCTACCCTTAGGGAATGCTCCCAATCTCCTGTTGCTCACCCAACAGCAGATCTCCCATCCAAGGATCCCACACCTCAATCTCTATGCTTGGAGGATCTACAAAGAATAGATCCAACAGATAAACTAGTGTTTGTCCTTCACAACGACATAAAAGCATCCACAGGTCATTCTTACTAGGCCAAGTGGAAGCAATTTTCAAGTTGGCTTGTATAAAATTCCCTCTCTACTTCCCAATTGTCTGTGCAAATAATCTTACAATATCTTCTACAGTTAGCAGAGAAGGGCCTCTGCCTATCCTCTCTCAAGGTACACCTCTCAGCTATCTCAGCAGGTAAAGGTAGAGGATTTGGATTCATTATTTTCTCACCCGTTGGTGAAATCCTTTCTCAGGGGTGTTTATAACCTCCCCCCCCCCTCATCAGCAACCACTATCCTCTTGGGACCTTCCACTGGTGTTAGAGACCTTAATGTCTCATCCTTATGAATCTATTGACCTTTCAAGTTTATGGGACTTAACCATTAAAACATGCTTCCTGGTGGCTGTAACCTCCTTATGCAGAGTGAGTGAACTAGCAGCCATTTTCATCCAGGAGCCATACCTCCAATCTTTCCCTGATAGATTGGAAATATCAGCACACCCTTTCACTTGGCACAGAAGATTATTCTTCCCTAATTTTGTCCACCCCTCACGATAGTGAGGAATTGGCAGCCGCTCATACTTTGGATGTCAAAAGAGCTGTTCTCTCTTACCTGAGTAGGACTGCCAGCATCAGACTATCTGATAATTTGTTTGTGTCCCCTGCCCCACTCTCTCTGGGAAGAAAAGTTTCCTCCCAGACCATTTCCAAGTGATTGGTACACGCTATTATTTCTGCTTACCAATTGAAGGGCCTGTCGCCACCTCCTAACATCAGGGCTCATTCCATTAGAGCCACAGGGGCTTCCACAGCTGCGTTTGCAAATATCTCCCCTCAGGAGATTTGTAGAGCAGCCACATGGAGCTCACCCAGCACCTTTATCAAACACTACTCAATACATCTTGCCTCTCAGGCACACACAGCCTTAGGGCAGGCCATTCTATCTACTGCAATCCCTCGGTAAGCTTCAGCTTCAGTAGCCATTGATACAATGTTACTGTTTATCTGTACTCTATTTGTTATTGTAGCTGTTATTAAACATGTTTTACCTTATGCACAGTGATACTTTATTGCATATAGAAAATTTCCCCACCGCCTGTATCTAGGCTTGGTACTCTCCCATTTGTGAGAATGGGAGGAGCCACTCTAAGAAGAACAGAAGGTTGCTACCTTGTAAACAAGGTTCTTCGAGATGGCTCCTACCATTCTCACAAATGCCCACCCTTCCAGCCCCGCGTGAAATTTTCTCATGCAGTCTCAGGGTTGGAAGGAACTGTGGGCTTGGGTGGGAAGGCGCCTTATATAGCATGGGTGTGTGTGAACGTCACGTGTTTTCAGCTAATGAGCTTGGTAACTGCCGATAGGAGAAGGGCGCGCAAGCGCAAACCCATTTGTGAGACTGGCCGGAGCCATCTCAAAGAACCTTGTTTACAAGGTAGCAACCTTCTGGGTCCCTTTTCTTGCATCTAGATTTGCTATGGGAATGGGAGATTGCGCATGC
This sequence comes from Sphenodon punctatus, assembly GCA_003113815.1. Taxonomy (NCBI): domain Eukaryota; kingdom Metazoa; phylum Chordata; class Lepidosauria; order Sphenodontia; family Sphenodontidae; genus Sphenodon; species Sphenodon punctatus. The sequence goes on along the minus strand of QEPC01012199.1, from coordinate 65,811 downwards.
ACAACTCATACCTCATTGGCTTTGACTCTAGCCCTTTGGGCAGGAAATGTAGGCGCAAGCTGTTTCGCGTTCTGGTGTCCGCGTCGGGCACGCGCGGAGCTTGAAGGGTGGTTGAGCGCACTGGGTTGTTGAGCGGTAGCAGCAGCAGCTGCAGCAACAACGACGACATCGTCAAGCCTTCGCTCAGGTGAGGAGATGGATGCTCGCAGGTGGCTCGGGCAGCCCCGTCACCTTTCGGGATGGTGACAGATGTGAGGTGGGTGGGTTTCTATTACTGGGTGTGGACAGAGCCTGGGGAGCAGTGGTGGCTTCGCTGGGTGGACCGCACCTCGCACAGACCTTAGAGGCAAGCTCGTGTGGGTCTGTTTGACCGAACTGTAGCTCATCGATCATAGACTAGGGGCTTCAGAAGCTCTGAGTTCAAAGGAGTTCGCTGGGTGGGGCGCATATCTTGACGCCGTGTAGGATCTGGACCCCTATCTTTAGGGGGAGATCGGTTCTCATGGCTAGCTATAGAGGCAGTAGCCTTAATAAGTTGCTGAAGGCATTCAACTAGGACAGTATTGTCCTTCTTTCTATCCGCCTCTTGCTGTCTTAAAAACTGGAACGTGAGCCCTTCCTCCTTATGGCGCTCAGCACGCTGTCGAGGCCGAGGGTGTTCAGGGTGCGCTTCAGAGAGCCACTGAAGGGAAGGAGGCTGATAGGGAGAGCCGTGAAACCTCGGGTCCACATCCTCCTCTGCATTATACAGAGGAGAAGCTATGTGGATGGGGGAAGCTTGGGAGGCCGAAGCCGTCACCAGATATGCTTCATCCTCTGATGACGTGAATGGGGAGATAGAGCGGACCACCACAAGGGCAAGCTTGTCCCCTAATTGCAGCACCTCTCTGACCGGTGAAGGAGATGACCATCTGTCAGAAGGTGGAGGAGGGCTGTCCGGCACCGCAGCCGAGTCACTCCCTGTAGGCGCTACAGTTTCCTCAGCCCCAATGCTGGGCAACTTGGGAGAGGGAGAGCGGGACCCACCTGAGGTTGACCTGAGTTTCTTCTCCTCCAGCTCCTTCAATAGGACTGGCAAACGAATGGCCCTTTCCTTTCTAGATTTAGGCTTAAGGAGGCGGCAGTCCGGGCAGCTGTGGGAATCATGGTCTGTACCCAGACACGCCAGGCAAAGCGCATGGGGATCCTTTGTTGCCATTTTGCACCCACATGCCTGACACTTTTTAAACGAATGCTTAATGGTAGCCATTACAGAGCCTGATAACAACCGATAAGCCGCGAAGCGGTTGGAAGGAACTGTGGGTTCGGGGGGGGGGGAGTGCCTTATATAGGGTGGGTGCACGTGAACGTCACGCGTTTAAGCTGTTGAGCTTGGTAACTGCCGATAGGAGAAGGGCGCGCAAGCGCAAACCCATTTGTGAGAATGGGAGGAGCCACTCAAAGAAGAAGCTCTGAGTTCAAAGGAGTTCGCTGGGTGGGGCGCATATCTTGATGCTGGGTAAAGCACCTCCAGAGGGGTATTTCAGTGAGCATCCTGTGAAGCTCGAGGCACTAGCAGTAGATTGGTGACTGTAGGGAAAGGGAGCTGGCTGGCGTTGCCATCATGTGGGATTTTCTGACTTACCAAAGGAGGCTAAAGTGATGCGAGTGAAAAACAATTAAAGAAGTAGGGTTACCGATGCAGTTATTGTTTAGAGATTACTTAGAGGTTTGTTTGTATGCTTTAGTGATTACTTAGCAGCAGTAATTTTCACTGGTGTCTTCACTTTCTCCACCTGATGCTCACAACTGTTTCTCAAATGACCAGCCGTTTGACAGTGACAATATTTTTTGCACTACAAAGGGGGGGACAAAACATCAGTTTATTAGTGTTGAAAGGTTTATAATAGATTAGCTATTACTGTTGTAGCAGCACCTAACACTGGGTGATTTCAGACGTAACGGGGCCCATTGGCCCCGTACCGAAATCACCCTAGTCATTCCCCACCGGGGTCACCCTGTCACGCCACAACAGACGTGCCGGGGGGATCCCGGCGGGGAATCTGGGAGGGGGCAGGGCCGCGTGGCGCAACGTGTGGCCGCACGGCCCCACCCCCTCCATGCTCCTGCCGCCCGCCCTCTGGGGAGACGGGCGGGCGGCGGGGCCAATGAGCCCACCGCGTCGGGCCGGATTCGCCACAGCCCGGGGTCCCGCCGGTGATCCCGGGCCGTGGCGCCCAACCAGACATGACGCCGGGGTTCACCCCGACATGGGATTGCATTCGACACGCGGCGGCCTCCGGTCCCCCCGCTTCAGCTGCTCACATGTCGAATGCAATCCCCAGCCGTGGTAACATCTGGGGGGAAACATCCGTTTCCCCCAACAGACATGACGCTATCACAGCCACCACGCGGAATTGAGCGTAGTTCACTGTGATATCGTCACGTCTGAAATCACCCTTACTTTTTGGGAAAGTGGGCTGTAATCCTAAACCTATTTATGGATTGCAGCCTATAATTTTTGGAAATGTGTCATTCTACCATTCCAAGGATTATTCTCCTAGTCAGTGAAAAATACAGCTACCATTTCTCGACTGCATTTGAAGGCATAAGTGACACAGAGAAGTTGGTTGTTAATGTCATACTTGTTTTAAAATATAATTTGCCTTGCATTGGTCATGCTCCCTTGTCCTGTCTTGCTTCACTCCACTTGTTTACTATGACTGATTGCTTTTCTGACCTGTTTTCTCACATCTTCCTTATCCCTTTATAATATAATTTCCCCACATTTTATTCTGATTTATATTTTCTTTCACTAAAGTCTCTTGTCCAATTTTTTTATTTCTCATTAATCTCTTCGTTTGTCTCCACATAAATCCACAACTGTGCACACACTCAGTTCAATTAGACTGTTCTCTGTAGTAATGCTAATTCTATACTGTGTGTTTTGCAAGGTCAGTACCTAGTGCAGGTTTGGAAATCACAATTAAAAATGTTCTTATGTACAGTAAACTGGCATGAACCATATTTTGAAACTTAAGTTTTTTTCAACTGATGCCTGTGTTCTGCAGTAGTTAATAACGGAGAGTCAGCCACTTGCTAGGAAAGTTTGCTATTTGCCACTAATGTCAATTTCTCTAAGTCGTTACCTATGGACAATTGTTTAAAACAGAACTACTAAAATTATTGGAAAGCCACTTGTATAATGTATTTGCTGTGCAAAGTTTTAATGATCACCTGACTCGGTCATGACTTTTTCCATAGTAAATGTTATAAAATAATGAAGACTCTAATTTTCAAAGTTCAGTACTAGCATATATTTGGGGTGGGGTGGGGTGAGGGTAGGGTTTTTTATTGTATTGTATTTTTATCATTTATTTCTGTAAGGCGCCCTTGAGCCTTGGGAAAGGGCAGGGTATGTCTTTTAATAAGTAAGTCCCATTGAAGTGACAGTATTTTGAGAATTGGAGGCTAAATTAGTTGTACTTCACACTCCTACTTATTTTGGTTGAAGTTTGCATGTGGAGATTTTTCAGATTGAGGGCCCTTATATTAAAGTTGCCTACGTTGATTTCTTATGGATTTAGCTAATTTGATACAAAGGCATTCTTATGCTGAAATAAGTGTATATGCACAGGCTTTGGCACGGGAGAGATTACAGCTGAAACCATTTTGGAGTACTTCTTTTTATGTCAGTGTGACCATTCACAGGTAAGAGGCTTCAGAACTGTGGCTCTTAGGATGCTAACTACTATAGTTTATTTTCATTCCATTTAACCTGGAGACAAATGGTTTCTTAAACCAAAAATGTTGTGGTTGAAAATTACAACACTGGTTATCCACAGGGCTGTAAAATATGACTAATATGTTAGCTAGGCATTTTCCAGACTTATGAATGCTGTTAGTCATTCATGAGCTTCACACCAGACACCCAAAATGCAGCTAGCTGATTAAGTGCATTATGCCATGAAAAGAAATATATAACCAGTTCAGTTGTGCCCCCATAAACAGTTCACACTGCCCCCACCCATAACCATTTAATTTGTGCCCCCGGGGCAGCGTGAATTAATTATATGGGGGGCGCAAATGAACTGGTTATAGGGTGGGGGTTTAAAGACAGTAATAACTTTGTTAAGAAGAGTTAGTGAAATAGCAGCCATAATAATCTCAGAACCATATTTGCAGATTTATTTTCTAAGACAGAATAGATATTGCTTTACATCCTAAATTCCTACTTAAGATAGTGTATAAATAAGACAGTTGTGAGACTATGGCCCTTGTTACACGGGCCTCTTCCAGCCATGAACATGCAGATTTCTGTGTGTGCATGGGTGAGGGAGCCTCATGTGAACGACGCGGTGCACATGCCCATGGTGAGTGGGGGTACGTGCGCGCTTGCCTAACACGCATCCCCATTCACCCGCCCCCCCCACTTGTCCCCACGCAAGGAGCAACCAGGGGAAATGGTGGTTACTATGTGGGTGTGGGTGAGTGAGGATGCGTGTGCAGTCATGTGCATGCCCTGTCCATGCACTGGCACGCCAATGGCCTCCCCACCCAGCAGAGCCATGTGAAAATATCATGTGAGGAGCCACTTTAAGATGAACAGAAGGTTGCTATCTTGTAAACAAGGTTCTTTGAGATGGCTTTGAACATTCTCACAACACCCACCCTTCCAGCCCCGCATGGAATTTTCTTATATTTCTAGAAAGGGTTGGAAGGAACTGTCATTCTGAGGGGGAGAGTCAGTGCTTTTTATACTAGAGGAGCTCGAGACCATCACGTGGTCTATTATTTGAATAGGGTGAGCAATGCATGCACAACCCAGTTGTGAGAATGTTGGGAGCCATCTCAAAGAACCTTCTTTACAAGGTGGCAACCTTCTGATCAGCACATGGGCAGGAGCTGTTTGTAAACAACCAGCGTTATCTCCCAGTCCGATCTGGTGTGCTCCTAGGAGGGAAAGGCAGGTGAGGGATGAGGTCTGGAGGCAGGGAGGGGAGGCAGAAGAACTTATTGGGGGAGCTTATTGGGGGAGAAGCTGGCTGCAGCCTGCTGCCCAGCCAGGCATGTTCGAGGCCCCAGCTAGCCGCGGGGCCATGTGCGGCCGCACATGTGGCACATGCCTGGGACCAGCCCTGGTAACCCAGTCTCCATTGCCACCCCCTCTTCCCGCAAGAGGAAATCCCACAGGGAAATCCCTTTGCAAGCTGCTGTGTGTTAAACCTGTCAACCACTTTCCTGCAAGCAGCGCCAGGAGTATACAGTTCCAGGAGGCAGATTTAAACCAGGTTCCCTGACCCAGCACACTCTGGCTGGTATGCTCTGGAGCAGGGAAGCTGGGCCAAGGGTTTAATCCTCCCCCAGGCAGCTGGAGGTACCCAAGTGGCTCCATCTGCCTGGGTGCATGGAAACGGGCTTTCCTGCCCCTGCGCACCCGTCTGGGATACACTAGTCTCCTAGGGGATGTTCTAACCACCCTCCTTCAGACCTCCGCCAACCCCTTGCTCTCCTCCCATCCCCCGACTTCTCTGCCTGCCTTTGCCCTATTCCCATCATGCCCCCCTTCCTCTACTTCTTTTGGCTGCTCCCAACTTTCAGAAATTTCAGGTGAGAAAATGTGTTTTTTAAATGTATCAAGAACACCTATCGGCTCCGTGAGATGACTACAGTGATGTCTAAACAACATTACTCCCTCCTTTATGCATGTGCAACATAAGGATTCCTGCCATTAACTTAAATGAGATTTTTCACTACTAATAACTTTAAAATTAAAATCCATCCCCCACCCCCCCAAGCAGGAGCGATTAGTAAACATTAGACTCAATTTTTTTTTTTAGCACATTACTGTTCACCTACATTCTTTGGTAAAGGAGATATCCTTTGCACAAGATTTTGGTCGCAACCCGGAAGTAGAGTGGCTCAAAACTGCAATGTTAAAAATAGGTGGAGATCAATGAAGACTCCGTCTCGCTTTAACTACTAGAGGAGCTATTGCACCTCTATAATAGGGAATGGATCACTCCATTGTGCTCTGTCTTGTTCTTCTCTGAAGCCATCAAAGGTGGCCTATATTGGAAACGGGCTGCTGGACTGGATGGACTAATGGTCTAACCCAGCTAAGTACTTCTAGTTGCTTAATTCTTGAAGTCTAGAACTAAGCGTTCTTTTTCATATAATCTAATAAATGACTTGGACTTGTATAATAAAAACTGGAGTATCTTCATATAGCCTCCTTGAATGGAATGATAGAGCCATAGGATCAACTCTATTGTTAAGGTGGCTGTATCTAATCAGGATGATTTCTCCTATCGCTGTGAAATTTGGTAGGTGTAGTGTTGCAGGCCCAACGTGAGTTTTAATTATTTTGTTTTATTAGGCACCAAGTAGCTCAGATGGAAGGTTATTAAGTTGGGCCATGGGTCGTAAGTTCTTGGGAGAAAGGATTAAGCTATGACCAGGGTATGTATCTAGGGTGAATTCCTCATCTGCCCACGGCCCATTACAGGCTCACTACCCTCATGCCACAGATTAGCAACCAGGAACTTATTTAAAACAAAAGGCACCACACAGTTAAGTTGGTAAAAAGGTGACTTGAGGGTCCTAACTGAAGTGGAAGTATTCCCTCCTCAGCCTGGGTAGATATAGCTTCTAAACTTTCTCACTCTTTTTCCTGACTGAGGAGGTTAAGGTTTATCTACACAGCCATAGGCTGTGTGCAAATGGCACAGAAACAGTGCTTGTGGCCTTGGTCGATGACCTTTGCCTGGAGTTAGATCGGGGAAATTCTACCATGTTCATTTTATTAGCTCTTTCAGCAGCTTTTGATACCGTTGACCATGAGGTGTTTTGCCTGCAATGAGGGACCTGCCTGGAGTCGGTGGGACTGCACTTGAGTGGTTCCGCTCTTTTTTGGCCAGAAAGTCTAAGCGGGTGGTGGTGGGCAATTGCTCATCATCTCCTCGGGATCTCCCTTGTGGGGTCCTGCTGGGTTCCATTCTGTCCCCCCTCTTGTTCAATGTGTATATGCAGCCAGTGGGTGAGGTCATCTGCAGGTTGGGGTGTGGTGTCATCAGTATGCTGATGACACCCAGCTCTACCTCTCATTTTCATCTGACTCCAGTGCTTACCTGTTGGCTGGCTGTGGTGGGGGACTGGATGAGGATGAGTCGACTGAAGCTGAATCCTGACAAGACTGAGGTGATGATGGTTGGCTGGTCTTGTGCTCTGGAGAGGATTGGGACTACTCTTATTGATGGAGTCCAGCCCCCTCTGATGATTGTGGTTTGCAGCCTCTGAGTGTTTCAGGATCCTTTGCTGTGCCTGGATTGCCAGGTCACGGCGGTGGCCAGGAACTCTTTTCACTAACTCCATCTGTTGAGGAGGCTGTGACCTTTTCTTTCAGACTCTGATCTGGCCACTGTAGACCAGGCTTTCATCACCTTGAGGCTAGACTACTGTAATGGGCTCTGCGTGGGGATGCCCTTGGTGCTCGTTCAGAGGCTGCATCTAGCGCAGAATGCAGCGACCCACCTCCTTACGGAGACACGTCACCACGAGCACGTAACACCGGTGCTCTGTTTGTTGCACTACCTGCTGATAGTCTTCCAGGCCCAATTCAAGGTGCTGGTGATGACCATTAAAGCCCTAAACAGCCTAGGCCCCATCTATCTGAGGGATTCCCTCGCTCCCTGTGTCCCGTCATGACCTCTACAATCAGCTGGGGGGGCACCTTCCTGGAGACCCTGTGGTGGTGGTTGTTTTTTTGTCAGGTCTCCTCTGTGAGGAGAGAGTTCTCAGCTGTTGCACCTTTGTTATGGAACTCCCTCCCCCAAGAGGTTTGCCTGTGTTCAAGCCTGGTGGCCTTCCGGAGGCAATGTAAGATCATTTTGTTCTGTTGGGCTTTTGGCAGTGGGGACTGAATTTGTGTGTGTGTATGTGTGTGTAATTTTAAGGAGATGGGGAGGGGAGGGGGATTAGGTGGAGGTTATTGGAGGAGGGGAGTGGGTTGGGCTTTGAAGGGGGGGGTTAAATTGTATTTGAAATGTTCTTACGTTGTATATATTTTATTTGTAATCTGCCCTGAGCCTTTGGGGAAGGGTGGAATATAAATGTCATAATAAAATAATAAATAAATAAATAATAAAAATGCCTCGGAGAGCCCCTAGGGCTGTGTGAAAAGCCAACATGAACAGATATGTGTAAAAGCAAACATAACTTTAAATTACACAACACAGATGTCACCCCTATGAAATTGAGGTCTCTTGACCTCCATCTTTCCCAGAAACTGTCCTATTGCTGACCTCTCCTTTGATCCTTGTCCCATGTCCGACCATTACCTCGCTTCCTTCAACCTCTCCCACCAACCCCCATCTTCTTCCCCAGCTCCACACCCCTTCTGTGATCTGCAGGCTATTAACCCTTTAGACTTTGTTTCCTCTCTCTCCCCCCTCCTCCCTCCTGTCTTCTCCTCCTCTTTCCCTGACATCGCCATCTCTTCTCTTAATGCCTCTCTCGCTACGACCCTCGAGTCTCTTGCCCCCCTCTCCTCCCGCCCTATTCGACCCCAAAAACCCCATTTTTGGATCACCCCTACTATCTGCTACCTCCGCTCTTGCACCCAAACTGCTGAATGCCTCTGGCGCAAATCCAGTTCCCACCCTGACTTCCTCCACTATAAATTCTCCCTCTACTCCCTCTTTTTCGCTATTTCCCTGGCGAGACAACATTACTATGCCTCCTGGGTTGAATCCTACTCTCGAAACCCTCGCCATCTCTTCTCCACCTTTGACTCCCTTCTCAAGCCCCCCTGCCCCCCTCCACCTTCTTCCCTTTCCGCTCAGGATCTCGCATCATTCTTCACTTCAAAGATTGACAAGATCCACCAGGACATTGCTTCCCACGCGACTCCTCTCCCAGCTCCCTCACTTCCCCCTCTCTTCTCTCCTCCTTCCCTTGAGGAAATCTCTTTGCTCTCTTCCTCCAACCCCTCCACCTGCCCTCTCGACCCAATCCCCTCCCGCCTCCTGACTTCCATTGCTTCCACTGTTGCCCCCCCCCTTTACATGTTATTAAT
>QEPC01012199.1:43662-56656 GCA_003113815.1 Sphenodon punctatus | reverse complement strand
GTAAGTCCAGGTGGGGGAGGGTTGGAGAAGAGAAACCCCCCAGCAGGCAACTTCCCTGAAGCATTGATAGCAGTAAACGAGGGTGCAAGAATTTTTGCCCACCACTGTGAATTGCTTTTAATCATCTCAGCTGGTATTAAATCACTGTCGGTTGCTTTACCAGCCTTCAGTTGGTTTATCAAATCCTTGACCTCTTCTACTTCTACAGGTGGCCATTCAGGCAGAGAATTCCAAGGAGTCACCACCGGGGCAACTGGGACTGTAAAAAGAACCTCAAAGTGCTGTACCCATACGTCCGCCACACTCACACAGGATACAGATGGAGTAGAATTTATTTTAGCAAGTTTAATAAGATGCCAAAATTTGGTCTGGTTCTTGGAATTGGCAGCAGTTATCAAGGTCAGCCAATTTTCCCTGCAGAAGGCCATCTTTTTTTTTTTTTGCTAATAAATTTCTATAGCTGCTTCTAGCTGCAACAAAAAAATATCTGTTTGGCTTTGATGGAAACCTTCTAACCTGATGAACACACTTACGCAATTTACTTCTTAATTCATGACATGTACTGTCAAACCAATTGGGCAAAGATTGTCTGTTACTGGATTGTCAGTGACGAGAATTGTTCTGAAATGGTCCAACAGCTCAGAATATAACTTCAATACATCCCCCTTCTGACCAAGCATTTGTAAGTATAATGAAGTGCATTGATCATGCTCGAGCAAATTCAAAAATTCCTCCTCGAACCCCGAAGACCATTTCTTTACTACTCTACAAACCTTTCCTGGACCTTCCAACCGATTATCACTAATAGGGCTTTATCCCCCTTTTGGGACAGCCACTTGATGTAAGGGGTTAGTTAACCATAGTGTCAGGGTGCAGCGGTGGCGATCCCACTGTCTAGCAGCTGTTCTGGCGGGGAGATGCTCCGGGAGCGTCAGTGGAGCCGCTGTAAGGGGCGGGGCTACCCGGCGCTCTCTAGACGCTCCTAGCCCCGCCCCCTGGCCAGCTGGGAGCGACGTCTAGCTCAGGAGACGGGTTGGGGCCCCGCCCTGACCTCACCTGCCGCAATTAGACTTGGCTCTATAAGAGGAGCCGGCGAAGGCAGTAGCCCTCACCGGTAATCATTTATGAGAGGCTGGCCCCCTTGTTCCTGTGAGCGTCTGTCCTGAAAACCCCCTATCTTGTCTGGTGGATTCTACCTGGAGAGCGAGTGTGAGTGAGTGGTCCTGCCGTTCCCCCTCCCTGGTAAGAGTGTAAGGATAAGTGTGGTCTTGTGTTTGTGTTGTTACTCCTGTGTCAGTGCCTGTGGGATTGTGTGGTGCAGGGTACCTGTTCCCTTCTTCCCTAACCCTTGACTCTGTGCCTTGATATCACCTGACAAGTCCTCCCTATAGCAAGTGTGACCTGCCCCCCCCTGCACTCCTCTTCCCCTTCCTTAACCCTTTCCTTCCCTAGTCCCCTTCCCCCTTCCCTAGGGTTTATCCCCTTCCCTTCCATCCCCCTACACCAATATTTCACGGTGTCCTGGGCCCTGTATATTCCCCCGAGAGTCTGGTTCCCTTCCCTGTGTACGTATTATTTCCTCTTGTTGGGGCAACTAGTCACCTCTCCACTAGTCCCGATGATGAAAAGGGTTGCCTTCTAGTTAAGGAGGAAAGCCCACCTAACACCCTGAGGGACATTGTAAGCTTCGATAGAAATCCCTTTCGGAGAGGTGACCGCCCTGTTAGGCGTATTTCGTTACCCTACCTTGTTTTCCTGCTCCCTTCCCCTCTCCCCGTGACAGAATTACCGGCACCTCCCTTCCCCTTATCTAACCTCCCATCATGGATTCGGACCAACAAATCCAAAAACTTATGCATACGGTCCAGTCCCTCACCATGGAGGTGCAGGACTTAAAGTCCGAGAATAAGGAACTAAGGGCTCGGTATCGGGACCTACAGGATTCCATGAGACAGGCCCCTTCTCAGGGGATGGAGGATGAGGAAAGTGCCCCCCAGGGAGCCGCCTCCTCCTCCTTAACCCCTTCCCCATTAATTCCAATACCGAGAGAACCTAAAGCCCCACGCCCTGACAAATTCTACGGGGACAGAAAAGCCTGCCAGGGGTTCCTGGCTCTTTGTAACCTGACTTTCCAAACTCAACCCCTTACTTACCAGTCAGACCAATCAAAGGTGGCCTATATAGTTGGTTTACTAGGTGGAGTAGCACTGGATTGGGCTACACCCCTCCTGGCTGCCGATGACGACTTATTACGAAATTATAAGGGGTTTATAAAACAATTTTGCTTTTTATTTGATTACCCCCATAGGGTGCGAGATGCTGAACAAACCATTCTGCATCTCCGCCAAGGGAAAACCCCTTTGCTGGACTACATAACCCAGTTTAGAAAAATTGCTTTTGATTTAAATTGGAGTGACTCGGCTTTTCGAGCTTTGTTTCGACAGGGGTTGAATGAGGAAATCAAAGACCAGATCGCCTGTGCGCCCACCACCCCTCTTACATTGGAGGAGATGGTCACCCTCTCGCTCCAGATTGATGAACGACTTACTGAGCGCAAGCGGGAACGTAGACGTGACCAAGGTAGGAGTGTAGGGTGGTGGACTCCTAGAAATCCTCCTATACCCCCTCCTGAAATAGCCGCACAGGAGGGGCCAGAGCCCATGCAGATTGGAGTTACCCGGGGACCCCTTAGTACAGATGAACGGGAAAGACGTCGACAATTCCGTCTCTGTTTTTATTGTGGAAAGGCTGGTCATTTTTCAAGGGAATGTCCCTTAAAACCTATAAGTTCCTCGGGGTCGGGAAACGCCAAGAGCCGGGGGAACGAGGGGACCTCCCGGTAACTGGCTGTAACTCCCTCTTTAAACCCCGGGGTACCCTTTTGTGTAAACCCCAGCTTTTTGTCCCGCTTACCTTGCAATGGGACGCCCCTCGATCCCTGGTAGTGAGGGCTCTGGTAGATTCAGGAGCCTCTGGAAACTTTATGGATATAACCTTTGCAAGGGACCATGGAGTTCCACAACAAACACGGACAACCGTAGATGTGGTCCAGACTATCGATGGGTCGCCCCTTAGTTCAGGTCCCTTGCAAACCTGTTCTCGTCCCCTAACTTGTACCATAGGAACACATAGAGAGACTCTTCAATTTGACTGTATTTCTTCCCCTTTATTTTCCCTTGTTCTGGGGTTACCATGGCTCCAAACCCACAACCCTTCTATAGATTGGGTTACCCATACCCTTTCATTCCGGTCCCCAACTTGTCATGCCCATCTTATATCCCTTCCCACAGGGGGGTTTTCGGCCCCCATCATCCAAGCCCCTTCTATTGATTCCCTTATTCCCCACTGTTATGATGATCTATTACCAGTTTTCAGTAAACAAGAAGCCTCTGAACTCCCCCCCCATAGATCGTACGATTGCCCCATTGAACTTGTCCCTGGGAGCGAGCCCCCTTATGGGAGAATCTATAATCTCTCCCCAGCGGAGACAGAAACATTAAGAACGTATATTCGAGATAATTTGGATAGAGGTTTTATCCATCATTCTACCTCTCCTGCCGGAGCTCCTCTTTTTTTTGTGCCTAAAAAGGAAGGGGATCTCCGGCCATGTATTGACTACCGAGGGCTAAATCGCATAACAATTAAAAATCGTTATCCCCTTCCCCTCATTTCCGAATTGCTCGGAAAACTCCAGGGCGCCATGATTTTCACCAAACTGGACCTGAGGGGTGCCTATAACCTGGTACGGATTAGGGAGGGTGATGAATGGAAAACCGCCTTTCATACGCGGTTTAGGCATTTCGAATACTTGGTCATGCCCTATGGCTTGGTAAATTCACCCGCCACCTTTCAGCATTTTATAAATGATATCCTACGAGACTTGCTTGACTTATATGTGGTGGCTTATCTGGACGATATCCTTATTTTCTCTTCCTCACTCGATGAACATATACAACATGTACGGACTGTATTAGAATGTCTTCAACGTCATAAACTGTATTGTAAGGTGGAAAAATGTATGTTTCACGCTTCATCTGTTCCCTTTCTGGGATTTATTATTTCTTCCAGTGGTATCCACATGGATCCGATCAAACTTGAGGCTATTAACCGATGGCCGGCTCCAACTACGGTAAAGGCTCTCCAACGATTTTTAGGCAGCGTGAATTATTATCGACAATATATCTCTCACTACGCTGACCTAACAAAACCTCTTACTAAATTGTTGCAAAAAGGAGCACGGTTTGAATGGGGACCTCTCGAAAGTAAGGCTTTTAGTTTTTTGAAACAAGGCTTTATGTCGGCCCCCCTCCTGCAACATCCTAATATGTCCTTACCGTTTATAGTAGAGGCTGATGCCTCCGACGTGGCAATTGGAGCCGTCTTAACTCAGGTCCATGAACCCACAAAACACCGCCTTCCCTGTGCGTTCTACTCTCGACAATTAACCCCCGCAGAACGGAATTATCCTATTTTGGATAAGGAACTCCTCGCTATTAAAGCTGCCTTTGAAACGTGGAGACACTTCTTGGAGGGAGGCCCTCACCCCATCTTGGTCTACACAGATCATAAGAATTTGGCGTATCTTCAATCGGCACGCATCAATAACCCTAGGCATGCAAGGTGGGCATTGTTTTTTGCGCGTTTCTGTTTTTCCATCCAGTACCGCCCCGGTTCCCAGAATACGATGGCGGATGCGTTATCAAGATATTACACCCCCGTTGAAAAGGAAAACGATCGCGACGAGCCTATATTGCCTCCCAAGACGTTCGCGGCAACTCTTCCCTCCTTGTCCCAACTGCAAGCCGTAAGTAAAAAGGAACCACCACACACGTCCTTCCAGCAAAAGAATGGGTTGTATTATTACCAAGGAAAAGTTGTCATTCCCTCAAAATATAGACCCCAAGTTCTATGGGCTCATCATGATTCCCCTTTAGTGGGGCATCCTGGATTCCAACGAACTCTTTCGTTGATTCGCCGATCCTTCTGGTGGCCTTCTCTTTACAAAGACACGAAAACCTATGTTCAAGGTTGCTCGACGTGTGCGAGAACAAAGACCCCCCGAACCTTACCTGTAGGGCTATTACAACTCACAGATAGCCCCAAAGGCCCCTGGCAACGAATTGCCATGGATTTTATAGTGGGGCTACCTAAATCCGACGGATACGATTCCCTTCTGGTAGTGGTAGACTATTTTACCAAGATGGGTCATTTTATCCCTTGTAAAGGTCTTCCCTCAGCCCCTACTACAACACGTCTTGTACTTCGAGAAATCGTCCGCCTTCATGGACTACCGAAAGAAATTGTCTCCGATAGAGGCCCCCAGTTCATTTCCTGTTTCTGGAAAGCCTTCTTTACACTTCTTCGTGTCAAATTGCGACCCACCACGGCTTACCACCCCCAAGCCAATGGACAGGTGGAGCGAGTTAATCAACATATTGAACATTATTTACGATGTTTTTGTACTTTTCTTCAAGATGATTGGGTAAACCATATATCATTAGCAGAGTTTACATACAATAATAACCCCCACTCTTCCTTGGGCACCTCGCCTTTTTTTGTGTCCTATGGATTTCATCCCCCCCTTTTTCTTCCAGAGGCACCCCTCTCTTCCGTACCTGCAGCTGGAACTTTGGTGACTCTCATACGCAACGCCCAGAAAAAAGCGCAACGCCACCTTCAGGACGCACGTCGTCGCTACAAGGTGGCTGCCGATAAACATCGACGTCCTGGGTCCCCTTTTAGGGTAGGTGATTTAGTGTGGGTAAGAAAAAGTCATTACCCATCCTTGCGCCCCTCCACTAAGCTCGATGATGTATTTATGGGTCCCTTCCCCGTCACTCGACAATTGAACGAGGTAACCTATGTTGTGGGGTTACCACCTCACATGCATATCCACCCCTCATTCCACGTTTCCCTTTTAAAGAAAGCTCACCCCCCCGCATTCTCTATTCAGCAAGACTCTCCGGGTCCTCCGACACTTTTGGCCAGTGGCCCCGAATATGAGGTCCGTGCAATCTTGGACTCTCGTATTTCAGGTTCCCGTTTGTATTATCTAATTGACTGGAAAGGCTATGGTCCCTCTGAACGATCTTGGGAACCGGCCATGAATGTCCACGCCCCCCGGCTCATCCGCCTCTTTCACCTCCGACACCCCTCTAAGCCGGGTCTTCGGACCCTGGTGGGAGGGGGAGGGGGGCTTGGATGGGGGGGTACTGTCAGGGTGCAGCGGCGGCGATCCCGATGTCTAGCAGCTGTTCTGGCGGGGAGACGCTCTGGGAGCGTCAGTGGAGCCTCTGTAAGGGACGGGGCTACCCGGCGCTCTCTGGACGCTCCTAGCCCCGCCCCCTGGCCAGCTGGGAGCGGCGTTTAGCTCAGGAGATGGGTTGGGGCCCCGCCCTGAGCTCACCTGCCGCAATTAGACTTGGCTCTATAAGAGGAGCCGGCGAAGGCAGTAGCCCTCGCCGGTAATCATTTATGAGAGGCTGGCCCCCTTGTTCCTGTGAGCTTCTGTCCTGCAAACCCCCTATCTTGTCTGGTGGATTCTACCTGGAGAGCGAGTGTGAGTGAGTGGTCCTGCCGTTCCCCCTCCCTGGTAAGAGTGTAAGGATAAGTGTGGTCTTGTGTTTGTGTTGTTACTCCTGTGTCAGTGCCTGTGGGATTGTGTGGTGCAGGGTACCTGTTCCCTTCTTCCCTAACCCTTGACTCTGTGCCTTGATATCACCTGACAAGTCCTCCCTATAGCAAGTGTGACCTGCCCCCCCCTGCACTCCTCTTCCCCTTCCTTAACCCTTTCCTTCCCTAGTCCCCTTCCCCCTTCCCTAGGGTTTATCCCCTTCCCTTCCATCCCCCTACACCAATATTTCACGGTGTCCTGGGCCCTGTATATTCCCCCGAGAGTCTGGTTCCCTTCCCTGTGTACGTATTATTTCCTCTTGTTGGGGCAACTAGTCACCTCTCCACTAGTCCCGATGATGAAAAGGGTTGCCTTCTAGTTAAGGAGGAAAGCCCACATAACACCCTGAGGGACACTGTAAGCTTCGATAGAAATCCCTTTCAGAGAGGTGACCGCCCTGTTAGGCGTATTTCGTTACCCTACCTTGTTTTCCTGCTCCCTTCCCCCCCTCCCCGTGACACATAGTTGTAGAGGGAGATGGTCAGAGTCCATTTTGGGAACAACCCATAGATCTTGGACACAACCGAGTAATGAGGCAGAGACCATGATATAATCCAGGACACTACAGCCCTGGACTGAATAGAAAGTATATTGGCCCTCGTGGTTGCCAGGTGTTAGACCATTTAAGATCACCAGGTCAAGTTCTGCAAACAGGTGTTTAACTAACGGAGTTCTTGAGTCTGTAATCTGGTCCCTTGAGATACGTGTATTATTAAAGTGGGGGGGACACTGGCCTCCTCGAGATCTAGATCTGTCAAGCATGGTTCAGTCCTGCCCATCCTTGTGTTCCAATCTCCTCCAAAAATCAATTTGGCTAAAGAAAATTGCCTAAGAGCCTTTTGAGTTGAAGTCAGTATTACTGGCCAGATTTCTTTAGGATAAGAAATCCTAAGGCGAGGATGGAGGAGGAACATAAACATTTCCCAGGACAATCTCACCCCCCCCCCTTAAAAAGACAGTGCCAAAGGGCAAAATAAGATTGAAATTCCGCTATTTTACCTGTACTTGTGTCCCCCTGGCACTCAGTAAAGCCAGACCACCGCTAGCTCTATCTCTAGTTAAGCTGGGGGTAGCTGGGACACTGAAAACCTCAAAATATGGACATGCAAGGGCCCTCACCATCCAAGTCTCTTGCAATAGCACTAAGTCCAACCCTTTCAAGTAAAAAAAAAATTCTGGATCAGCCACACGCTGCTTCCAACCGGCAATGTTCCAGCACAAGAATTTAATAGGCCACATGCTGCCTGTGTACTGTCAAGGACTGGCCAACGCATCAGAGTTGTCAGGCCTCCTGTTGGTCCCCGCACTGCTTCAGACCAACAAGCCAGGCCCTGGCAAAGCGGCAACATTGCCAGACGTGTGGACTTGGGAATTCACTGGGACACCAACCCCTATTGGAACCTGCATTAGTGGGACACAGGGTTGATCTCCATTTACAGGGATCCCATGTCTCTCTTCTGAGGTGGAGGGTGAGGGGGGGCGATAGTAGAGACTGAACAATTGGGACTTCCAAGTCTATACAACACAGATGGGCAGCATCCCTGCCAACTAGTCTCCCTAATCTAATAGAGGTACTTTGAGTCACAGACACACCCAAAGGGGACCCCCCAGGACTAAGTAGTTGACTATGCGAACAGTGTAAGCTAGATTCCCTCCCAGTTGGGGTTGAAGAATTTGCTTCCATAGAAGCAGAGCCCAGCCGGGAGTATAAATCCTCCATCTGGGAGAGGACTGCTTTTTGTTCTGCACATAAAGGTTTTTTACAAATAACTGGCAAGTGCTGTTCTGTTGTGGTTGTAGCTGGGGTCACCCCCTGCTTACCCAAAGCCAACTCTATTTCCATCTCTGAGAGATCAATTAGGGTAGTCTCCTTGGGGGGAAGATCTACTAGTGAAGCATGTACCTTGTTTCTTCTGTCTAGACAATTATGGGGTCCACCGATGGATTTCCTTAAGACTAAACTGTTAGGATTAGCGGGCCCTAATTCAAGAGGTTGTACTTTTATCAAGTGACTGTACTTTAAAAACTCTTGAAATATAGACTGCATGGGCATTCAACACTGACTCTTGTCTGAACAAGTGCTCTACCCAGGTACAGCTGTTAAATTCTACCTTTAGAGTCCAACATCTTTGGACCCTACAAATATGGTCCACTGATTGAATAACCTTACTTATGATTGGTAATCTAAGTATCAATCTTAAATGCTCTGCTATATCAAATGGAGTATTCCACCAGGGCAGAGTCCCCGTTGGTAGTGGCAAAATATTTAGCAAAACTTTGCAGGGACAAACCGCAAATTTACTATCAGGGTTGCTCCAAAATTCCTGGAGCTTAAAGCTCTTAACCCTAGAGTTTAGTTTGTCTGTCAAATTATTAAGGCACTCTAGGGGAGCCATATCTCCTTCAGGAACAGAGGTGGGTTTATGTTCACCCGCCTGAGGTAGCTTCCTACCTAATAGTGCAACGGTAGCAGAAAGGTCCTCAATTTGGGTAGCTAGACCATTAATGTGATTGAAAACCAACTGAACTGTACGTGCAGTCATAAGAACATGCTCTGACAAAAATGCAGCTTGGTTCGAACCTCCCCTCTGCAAGCCCAGCAAACTCCTATACCTCTGTTCAACAATAGTGTTCAGTGAATCAGATGGGCAAGGAATCAAACCTTCCCTTACAGTTCCAGGAGTAGCGGAAAACACCTGGAGGTTATCAATCAATCAATCAATCAATCAATAATAGTTTATTTGTTTAGCCTTAGGCCATAACAAGAATAAAATATAAAGAAAAGAAAAGAAAAAAGAGGCAGAAATAAAATACAATAAGTAACATCATAAAATTCATAGCGGTCACAAAGTTGAAAGTCAATTATAGTTATACGCCTGCAGAAACTCTGATACCTAGCCCTTCCACTTGTACCCTGCAGAAATGCCTCATCCATAGGACATAATAATGCAAAAGCAAAAGGAGACTTAGTCCAAGCAAGCCTATACCTGCAAATCTGCAGGGACGATGGAGAGTCTTACCGTTCCTAAGGCTTGTGACGACACACTTAACCCATATCAGCACTTACACTGTTAAAATGGTCGTTTAAATAAACAACCTCATTGTTTATTACAACACTCATACAACCTCATACAACACTCCACTGAAAGAAATAAGAAATACCTTGCCCTTCTTGGGACTTGTGGCGGCACACTTGACCCCTGTACAACATTTATATGATACCTTACCCTTCTCGGGGCTTGTGGCGGCACACTTAACCCCTGTACAACACTTATATAATACCTTACCCATCTCAGTGTTTGTGGTGGTACACTTGGCCCCTGCATGGCACTAAACAGCAAGTAGAACAATCCCATGGCGGGGTTTAGAAACAGTAAACGTATGCATACAATTCCCAGAGAGGTAGTAGTAGGGTAGCTTGCCCTTCCCAGGGATTTTGGCGTCACTCTTGTCCCCTGCACGGCACTATCCTCGAACAGGAGCGATCATAGAGTAAAACAGGGGGCACTTATTCCCAATCCACTACCTGGGCCATACATGGTAGGAAAATTCCTAGATGCCTGCCCCCCAACACTAACCACAATGGCAAGAGGGAGGGGAAACCCCCCAAGCAAACCAGCTGAGTACATTGGCCGGCAATGTCTCTAGCCGGAGGTATCACACACAAATTCCACAAAGTTCCAGTACCCAGAAACAAAAACCTGTTCCGTTCTGAATTGTTAAGAAGGTGCCAACTGTTGCTTTCTGAACAGTTTCAGTTGGAATACCCCTACAGCAGCTTGCCGAGCTACCGTCTTGCTCTGGTTGGCAAGAATGTACTGTATCCTCTTTTGCTGTATCCACAAACCAGGAACTAAAAAACTTACTTCGGATCTCAATTGTTTTAGGGCAATACAATAAATAGTGTGATAGATCTTCAATTACCGGTTGCCCACAGTGACAAAATCTCAACTCAGACGGGATGCCGTGATGTCTACCTTCAACTACTGCAGTGGGCATCATATTTAGTCTCGCGAGTGTCATGGCCCTTCTAACTTTAAAATTCTTAATATCTGAGAGATACTTCTTGCATCCAGTTCCCAGCTTTAACAGCGGGTACCAAGGAGCAATCCGTTGTTCTCGGATTCTGACACTGTCATTTTGTAGTCTTACATCACTGATCCTACCTCGTATATGGGATTTTGCCTGGGCTATGGTGTCATTTAGAAAATTTTGCCTAGAAAAACCCAAATGAGCCAGATCTTGTTCTATAGAGGAATACCATCTATAGGAGACCAGAGGGTTTTCTTGTTCTTGGAGGCAAAGAAGAGGAAGACGATCGGGTGACATTTTTCTGATCTTCAACCAATAGCCTAATTGGGCCAGCCTTAACTTGTCTTCGAGGTGAGCAATTCCGCACTCTGCTTGCATCAGGACAATGGGGGTGCCTCAAGGCACACCCAGCCCTCTCCTCAGAATCTTGTTCTGGAGTGGTTCCAGAATATCATGACTGCCCAAGCCCCAAATCTCTGCTCCAAACAGAAGCTGGGGAATCAATTTTCCCTCAAATAACTTGACGAGGGGCTTCATTTTCTTACCCCCATTGGAGCTCCAAAATTTCAGTAGTCCAGCTACCGGTTGGGCACCCTTCAATTCTACTTCTTCCAAATGGTTTTTCCAATTTCCATTGTTCTTATACCATATTCCCAAGTACCTAAATGAAACCACCTGATCTATGCTATATGTGCCCATTTTCCAGGGGGAGGTTATCAGAAGAAGCTGGAACAGCATCAGGAACAAGTGTCTGGGCAGGTAGAAAAGGTTCAGAGAAAAATGAGTATTTTGCGTTGTTTAAGGTGTGACATTATGGGCGGTGAGGCCAGTGCTGCTGTCTGTTGTGAGCGCTTTAGAGAGGACATCTGCAATCCACAAGAGTTCCACTTGCCGCTGTCACACACAGCCAGAGAAACTCACTCTCTCTGAAAAACCAGCCGTCACCAAAGACAAAGTTCGGGGTCCACACTCCGAAGGGCACTCAAAAGGGTGTGTGGCCCTTTTTGCGTGGCCTAGGCACGTGCCTATGGCGCTGCCATAGTCTCACTGGGATCTTTTACTTCCCCACAGGGCTCCGGCTCCTCCCCCAGACAGCCGCCGAATTCCACCCACTCCCAGGTGCCAGGTAAGTAATTGATGGGAACACAGCAGTGGGACTCAAGCAAGACAGCTTTCTCTCCTCGCCGCCGTAGGCTCACTGGGATCTTTTACTTCCCCGCAGGGTTCCAGCTCCACCCCCAGACAGCCGCCAAACTCCACCTGCTGCCAGGTGCCAAGTAAGTAATGGATGGGAACACAGCAGCGGGACTCAAGCAAGACAGCTTTCTCTCCTCGCTGCCATACACGACTAAGGCTGAACACCTTTTCTTTCTTCCCTACCCTTCCCTACCCTTCCTCTTCCCTGCCCATCCTTATTGATGGGATCACCATCCGCTTGGACTTCGTCTTCGACACTCACCTTTCCTTTAAACCTTACATCGACTCTGTTGCCAAGTCCTGTCGCTTCGCCCTCCACAACATTGCTCGGATTCGCCCCTTTCTCTCTGTCTCCTCAGCCAAAAACCTTGTTCACACCATGGTCATCGCTTGCCTTGACTACTGCAACCCCCTCCTTACTGGCCTCCCCCGTTATCTCCATCCAAAACTCGGCTGCTAGGGTCATCCACTCAGCCCGTCGCTTCGACCACATACAGCCTCTCCTTGCTTCACTGGCTCCCCCTTCCCAAATGCATCCTTCACAAACTCCTGGTGTTCACTTACAAATCGCTTTACAACCTGGATCCCCCTTACCTCTCTTCCCTAGTCTCCTTACACACTCCTGCATGCACTCTCTGCTCCTCTTCTGCCCCCTCCCTCACTCTCCCTCATCTCCCCTGCTCCCCTAACTGCCTTCGTCCCTTCTCCCTTGCTGCCCCCCATGCCTCGAACTCCCTCCCTGCCCACATCTGCCTTGCCCCCTCCCTCCACACCTTCAAATCCCTCCTCAAAACCCACCTCTTCCTCGCCGCCTTTCCTGATGCCTGTTAGAACTTTTCTTTCAATATTTACTGTCTACCCTTCCCGCAGACTCCTACCTAACCACAACCAAGCCAAGTACGTGCACCTGAGATGTCGCATCTGCTTGAATGTTATTTATCCTTTGTTTCTCTCTATGTCCCCTCTCCTTGTCTCCCCCTCCGTGTCTATTAGATTGTAAGCCATAGGCAGGGACCGCGTCTATCTTACTGTTCTGTAAAGCGCCAGGTACACAGCTGGCGCTATACAAATGCTTATAATAATAATAATAAT
>QEPC01012199.1:21739-35622 GCA_003113815.1 Sphenodon punctatus | reverse complement strand
CCCCATCTCCCTTGGGAAAGGCCTGACGGAACAGCCAGGTCTTGCGTTATCTGCAGAAAGATGGGAGGTCGGCAGCCAAGCGGATCTCCAATGGGAGGGAGTTCCACAGTTGCGGCGCAGCCACGGAGAACGCCCTCCTCATAGTAGACACGCGGGGAACCCCGAGGAGGGCGCCCCCAGCCAATTGCAGGACCCGGAGGGTGAGGCGGTCCTGCTGATAGGCAGGGTCCAAGCCATTTAGGGCTTTAAAGGTCAACACCAACACCTTGAATTGAGCCCGGAAACCTACCAGCAGCCAGTGCAGAGAGCAAAGCACCAGTGTTATATGTGCGCGTCGGCCTGTCCCTGTTAAGAGACGGGCCACCACATTCTGCACCAGCTGCAGTTTCTGAGCCAATACCAAGGGTAGCCCCAAGTAGAGCGCGTTGCAGTAATCCAGTCTCAAGGTAATAAAAAGCATGGATGACCATGACCAGTCAGAGTCTGAGACATACGGCCTAAGCCGATGCACCAGATGTAACTGGTGAAATGCTCCTTTCGCCACAGCCGTTACTTGAGCATCCAGGTGGAGCTGTGGTTCCAGGAGCACCCCCAGACTCCGGACCTGAGAAACCAGGGGTGTGTGTGGACTCCATCAATGATGGGGGCCACCACCCCCTCGGCCTTCCCCACAAGAATCACCTCCATCTAGTCAGGATTTACCCTCAGGCGGCTCACTGCTCATCCAATCCCCTACAGCAGACAAACACCAGGTAAGCACCAAGACTGCAGGGCCTGAGTTGGAGGAAAATGAAAGAGATAGCTGGGTGTTATCAGCATATTGATGGCAACTCACTCCATACTCCCTAACAACCTCTCCCAAAGGCTGCATGTAATGTACCCTGTTCTCCAAAGGTTGAACAGGAGAGGGGATAGGATGGAACCCTGCGGTACTCCACATGTGAGGCCCTGAGGGGAAGATGAAAACTCCCCCAGCACCACACTCTGGGTTCTCCTGGTCAGGAATGATTGGAACCATTCAAGAACAGTCCTGCCAATCCCTGCCTGGTCCCACAGCCAAATCACCAACAACTCATGATCAACAGTATCAGATGCAGCCGAGAGATCTAACAAGATCAACAGGGTCGAATGACTCCGGTCTAACTCATGGGAGAGGTCATCAACCAAGGCACAAGTGTATAACCCGGACGAAAACCCGACTACGAGGGATCGAGAAAATTAATCCAGTCCAAATGCCCCTGAAGCTGCTGAGCCACCACCCATTCAATAACCCTAAAAAGGCTGATAATTGGCAAGGACATCAATGTCCAAAGGTAGCTTTCAAGCAGGGGCTGGACCACCATCTCCTTGAGATAGCCCGGCAGTCTGCCCTCCCCAAGGGAGGTGTTGACTATCCCTGTCAGCAATGTCCCCAATGTCTTCCGGCTAGCCTTAACTAGCCAGGACGGGCATGGATCTAATTCAGAATTGGTGACTCGAACAGTCCCAAGAGCATCCCCCACATCTGAGGGCAACACCGTCCAAAACCCATCCCACCAAACAGGACCAGACGGGGCTTCCACTGCCTCAGACCCGTTCTCTGCTAAAAAAGTTGCATCGAAATGGTGGTGAATTTGAGCGATTTTATCTGCAAAAAAGTTCACAAACAAATCACAGCGAGCATTTAATGGTTCCACGTCCAGGCGGAGGGAGGCCGGACTGACCAGCCCCCTCACCACCCAGAACAGCTCAGCCGGGCGGGATTTAGCGGACACAATGCGGGCAGCAAAGAAAACCTTGTACACGCTGAACAAGAGGGGAGATAGAATAGAACCCTGTGGCACCCCACAGGTGAGGTCCTGAGAGGACAACAAGCAATTGCCCATCACCTCTCTGGGACCTTCCTGACAGGAAGGAGCAGAACCATGCAAGAGCAGTGCATTCCTGCAAGGTCCTGCAGGCCCATTGGCAATACCTCTGTATGAAAGGCCGCCGAAAGATCTAAGATCAACAGGGTAAAATTTTCCTTGGTTAGTCTCCAGGTGCAGGTCATTGACCAAGGTCTCAAGTGCAGTCTCCGTGCCATAACCAGGATGAAAGCCCAACTGAAACGGGTCCCAGAATCCAACAGTATCAAGATGAGTCTGGAGCTGTCGAGCAACCACCTGTTCAATAACCTTCCCTACAAAGGGAAGTTTAGAGACAGACTGATAGCTGGCTGGGGAGTCAGTATCCATAGATGGTTTCTCACCCTCTCCTCCCAAAGGGAGGTGTTGACAACCCCAGCCAGCAACGGCCCTAATGTCTCCTAGCTGGCTTTCACCAACCAGGATGAGCAAGGATCTAATTTACAGCTGGTTGCCCTCATTGTCCCAAGCACCCTATTTATTTATTTATTTGAATTTATATGCTGCCCTTTCCACAGTTGTTCAGGGTGGCTTACAATCCATAAAAGCAACACAATAGTGACAAAATTTATATAATAAAAATTCCCACCCTAGGAGACTCAGCATGCGCCAGACATAGCTGCAGGAAATCTGCATCAGCTTCAACAAATTTTTGATAACAAGAGTCTTAGCAGGCTATAAAGAACTTCAGAAGAAAAGCTGATGCCTCCTAAAGTAAAGGAGCAAAGACAAAAGAAAAAATCTACAAAATTCTTTGGAGATGTATTGTAAACTGACCCACAGGAAAGCACCTAAAATGGTGGACAGAGCCAGTCTGTTGGAGGCGGAGCTGACAGACATCCAGCACATGGTGAGTATGCTAAGAGCGATTCAGCAAGACCTACATTGGCTAATCAAGCATGAGATAAGCTTCTTTTTTTTTAATGAGATAAACTTTTAATGGAGATGAATAAACTTCAGTAAACAACGGAAGGGCTCAACAACAACAAAAATTGAGGATACCACCAAAAGGGTGAATGTGAGCGAAGAATGCATGTTGTTTCTAGAAGACAATGCTCTGAGCACTCAATCTGAATTAAGCAGGCTGAAAAATCAAGTAGAGTACCTGGTATCCAAGTGTGAAGACCAGCATTCAAACCTTCGCTTCATGGGAGTAAAAGAAGGGCTTGAGACAAACAGCGCCTCAGATCTGGTAAAAGCCATTATTACTGAAAACTTCCCTGAGAAAAACCAACTCCAACAGATCACCCTGGAAAGACCTCCTAGATCTCTCTGATCTCGCCCGTAAGGGAATGAGCCGCTGAGAGCAATAATCGCAAAGCTTCTTAATTTTTGTGCGCAAGAAGCAACAACTTATCTTCCAAGGCTCCATAATTAGGGTTCTACCAGTCTACTCGATGGAGACAATGGTAAAGCATTGAAAATGGCAGAAATATATGGGTACTTTGATTAAGAATGGGCTACATCCCCAGATACGGTTTCCGGCTTTGCCTAGCCATACTGATCAACGGCAGGAGAAAGGTGTTTGTGCACCAGACGACCTGGAGACTTTCTTGGTCAGATATGTGCCCCCCAAGGACAAGTAAGCCAAAGATGTTGTAGCAAAAGAAGTGACAAAGGAAATGGATGATACTAGAATGATCTGGACAATACAGGGACCATCAGAAGTTCTCCTTTGTTTCCATTCCTAAATCCTATTTTCTGTTTATCTACACCCCACCCCCAAAACTTTGCTCCGCTTGAAGAGAGAGTGAAGGTGCAAGTTGTCTACCCCAGGCTGAGTGGAAAAGAAGACATATCTCCGGCTGCGCCAAGAGACACAGAGATGCTGACCCAACTGAAATCACCCTCTCTGTTAGAATTATTCCACCTGACTAAATGCAGGGGACAAGGGAAATGTTTCTCTATCTTAATTATTCTGTGTGCATTATTACTTGTCCCCAACGTTTAGCATTTATCCACATGCGCTGGCATGAATTTTAAGTTAATTGCTATGAGGGTGGATGTGAATTAAATGCTGTACTTGTTGTACACATATAAAACTGCACCCGTGGATTTTGAATAAGAATAAAATCAGAAGTTGCCCTTAAAACCCCTGGGAGCTGCCTTGGTTGGTGGGCCTGGGGGTGCTGCCCAGCTCGCATGCATGTGAATTAATGCCCTTTCTCAAAATGGAGGTTGTCTGTGCTCACTGCACCCTCAATGATGGTTTACAACTGGGTGTTTCCCACAATT
Source organism: Sphenodon punctatus (assembly GCA_003113815.1). Taxonomy (NCBI): domain Eukaryota; kingdom Metazoa; phylum Chordata; class Lepidosauria; order Sphenodontia; family Sphenodontidae; genus Sphenodon; species Sphenodon punctatus. Next base: position 31,501 of record QEPC01012199.1, on the reverse strand, counting down.
CCAGCTACAAGCATTCCACAAGCAGAAAGCAAGTAATAAATTTATTTATTTATTTATTTTATTTATTTGTTCACATTTATACCCTGCCCCTCCTGAAACAGCTCGGGGCAGCTAAAGCATGCATGCAGAGCACTAAATTCCAAATGGCCAAGCCACAATCAAACACACAGGACACCCCAAAATACAGCCTATGAAGCACATTATGCCATGCAAATAGACATTATTCTAGATATCTAACCAGTTCATTTGTGCCCCCATAATCAATTCACACTGCCCCCCACCCATAACCAGTTCATTTGTGTTTCCATAATCAATTCACGCTGCCCCCACCTCATCATCAGTTGAAGGGAGCCAACTGGACAGCCTTATGAGGAGAGGTGTGGGCACAGGGGGAAAGTGGGAAGAGGGGACAACCATGTGAGGGAGGAGGGGGACATCGGGCAGGAGAGGGAGCAACTCTCTCCCTCACACACACACAGAGACACATACTTTGACACACTCACTCATACAGACACTCAGTCTTACACGCTCTCTGACCTCTCACACAGACATCCTTCTCACACTCACATATGTAGACACTGATACACACACACACACACACCCCTCTCTCTGTTTCTCTCAGACACTCACACACAGACTGTCTCTCGCTCTCATAACTAGTACCATAACTTAAGGAATAGCAAGTGTTTGCTAGCTTCACTCATCTGACTTGCACCAAGGGTGAAAGCAGACATGCACTTTAACCCTGCTTCAACATTTCTTAGGCATGTTGCAGGACTGCATAGGGTGCCAATACAGCCCTGCAACATACTTAAGAAATGTTAAAGTCGTGTTAAAGCAGAGTTATATGCATGTCTGTTTTCGCTCAAGTACTTAATTTCATTGTGGACCCAATCCTGTTCTCGGAAATAACCACTACAGTATGTGTCTTTCATTCAAGGAGCGGCTAACGCTCTGTAAGCTTCTGCAGTTCACAGCCTGTCAGTGAGGGACTATCCCCATTTCAGAGAGAGAGAAAAAGAAAGGCGCCAATTGCCAGATCCTAATTTTCAGTAGCAACCACCAAAATCGAGTGCTTAACTTCAGACACATCGGGCCTGACTGGTTGGTGGTGCTGAGCTTTTCACAGCTCCCATTGACTTCAGCTGGAGGTAAAAGCGCTTCACAAAGTTTGGCTCAAATTGGGGATCTAGAAGCAGTGGAGACACTACTAACTTGTTTTAAAGTTAACAGGACACAGCTCCCTGCCCCTAAAATTCTTGTAACTAAGGATAAGCTGTATGCCACTCCCAAGCATTCAAAATCTTAAGTCAAGTCACACTAAAATCACAAGTTCAAAAAAAGAGTAAGAGTTAACTCTTTGTATTTGCCATCTTTTTTGCACACTTGAATTGAATGATGTTTCTAAAACTTCAGGGAATAAAATCTTATATTTTGTTAAAACTAATGCAGAACTTCTCATATAATGACCAGAAGCTGGTGCTTTAAGAAAAACTAAATAGCTAGAGACTTGTGATTCAAAAAACAAACAAACAAAAAATCACAACAGGCAGCTTAAATATGCATCTTAAAGATGCATTAGGATGCATCTTTCAGTTGATTTTTTTCCCTGTGCATTGATAGTACTTCCCTTCAGTGTGTCTGATCCTGCAAGATACCCCCATTGAGCATCAAATTAAAGGAGTGTCTCTTGCACAATGCAGCTTGCAGGATCAGGGTCAACCTGTATGATCAGAGGGAACAAACTATCACACCAGTACAAGGGAAGCAAACTTTTTAAAGCTTGACAAAGTGATTTCAAACCTACAAGAACTTGTAACTTGCCGACATAGGAACAGTTGCTGCTTTAATTCACTTTCCCTGCTCTCCAGGCCTCCACCCCACCCAGGGGCGGGGGGGGGGGNGGGGGGGGGGGGGGGGGGGGGGAGTTGGAACACTGATAACAAAAACAACTACCAGTCGCCTTGCTTGGTTGAGTTGCTTTTCACCACACCACCTTCTCTGGCACCAGTAGCCACTTCTCTCCTCCTGACTCCAGCCTGCCTCATGCTGCTGCTGCACACCATGGCTCCCACACTGTGCAGGGTGGGAGTGGCAGCACTCAGTTCAACTTCCGAAGGTTGCTACCTTGTAAATTGGAGAGGGTTCTTCGCGATGACTCCGAACATTCTCGCTTGTGAGAATTCTCACTTGTCACAAGTGAGAATGTTTGGAACCATCTTGAAGAATCTTTGTTTACAAGGTAACAACCTTCTCGCTGCCATTACAGACTCAGAAGTCCAGATGATCCGGGGCTATGGGGAAAAAGATTGGGGGCTCCAGCCAGGACAGTCCCCCCAGCGACACCCATGCCACAGCGTGGATGCGTCTTGTGTAAAAGAGGTCACGCACTTGTTCACACATGTGCTCTCACCTCTCTCTCTCGATCACACACACATTCTAACTGATCACACACACAATCATTCAGACACAGTACACACATGCTGTCATCTCACACATTCATTCAAATTGATCAGTCATGCACACTAGACCAGGGGCCTAGCTAGCGTGCAGTGGGCCCCTGGCCAAGAAGTCTAGATGGGCCTCCCTCTTTGTGTCCTGCCACCTTGGTGGGACTAGGAGCGCCGCCCGGCTTGGCGGGCCTGGGAGCACTGATATCAAACACACGACACCCAAAATGCAGCCAGCCTGTTAAGTGCATTATGCCATGAAGAGACAATATATAACCAGTTCAGTTGTGCCCCCATAATCAATTCATGCTGCCCCACCCCATAACCCCATGTCTCCAACTCGGACCTGGTGGCAACCATTGTCCATGCTTTCACTACCTCTCGACTGGACTACTGTAACGCACTCTACATGGGGCTACTTTTGAAGATGGTTTGAAGACTGCAGCTGGTGCAGAATGCGGCAGTTCGTCTCTTAACAGGGACAGGTTGCTGTGAGCACATTCTCTGCATTGGCTTTGTTCTCCGCACTGGCTGCCTATAGTCTGCCGGGCCAATTCAAAGTGTTGACAATGACCTTTAAAGCCCTAAACAACTTGAGATCTCGAGACCGCCTCAGCGGATCATTTCACAGCCGCTGCGGTTGGCCGGGGATGCCTAACTTGAGGTCTCCCGGGTATTCCGAGTGGCAATGGCGGGGAGGGGGTTCTCGGTGGCCGCACCTAGGCTGCGGAACTCCCTCCTGATGGAGGCCCATTTATCCCCGGATCTCCCCTCTTTCCGAAGATCATGTAAGACCTGGTTGTTCTGCTGGGCCTTTGGCGGCAGGGCGGTAGGGAGGGTATACTTATTTATTGCCTTTAGCATTTAGCCTTTTTAGCAATTTTAATATTATAATACTTTGTTTTATGTATTTTATTGTATTTTTTATATGTTGTTGCTGCTCCGAGCCACCATTGTACGGGAGGATGTGGGGTAGAAATGTAATAAATTAAATAAACAAACAGTTCATGTGCACCCCTGCCCCCCCATATAATGAAGTCATGCTGCCCCCCACCCATAACCAGTTCATTTGCACCCCCGGGGCAGCGTGACTTGATTATATGGGGGTGCAAATGAACTGGGTATGGGATGGGGGGTTAAAGACAGTATTCCTGTTAGCAATAATTTAATTAAGAAGGGTTAGTGAAATAGCAACCATAATAATCTCAGTTATATTTGCAGATTTTCAAAGAAAGAATAGATATTGCTTTACATCCTAAATTCCTACCTAAGATAGTATAAGACAGACAGTTGTGAGAATGTGGCCCTTTTTACACAGGCCTCTCCCACCCATGAATACGCAGATTTCTGGCGTGGAGTGCACACCTGCGGTGACTGAGGATGCGTGTGTGTGCCCACCTAACATGCAATCCCACTCACCCCCCCTTGTGACGCACGGAGCAATTGGGGAAAACGGCGGTTGCTCTGTGGGTGCAGGTGAGTGGGGGGTGAGTGGGGATGGGTGTTCGGCCATGTGCACGTACCAGAGTGCCCACGGACCCCCACCCAGCAAAGCCGTGTAAAAACAGCCTGTGAGGAGCCACTCAAAGAAGAACAGAAGGTTGCTGCCTTGTCTCTCCCTCTGTTCCCCCTTCCCTGTCTCCCCTACCCCTGTCTTCTTTAGATTGTGAGCTCTCGGGCAGGGACCGTGTCTATCTTGTTCTCTATAAAGCACCAGGTACATCGCTGGCACTATATAAATGCTTATAATAATAATAATAAACAAGGTTCTTCAAGATGGCTCCAAACATGCTCACAACACCCACACTTCCAGCCCCGCATGGAATTTTTTTGCTTATATTCCTAGAAAGGGTTGGAAGGAACTGTCATTTTGAGGGGGAGAGTGCTTTTTATACTTTATATTTATATATCTAAATCTTTATTGTGTACATAGATACATAAAAATTACAAACCAATTACAAATTTGAACCCCCACAATACAAAACCAGAACCCTTAAACATCGAGCTCACAAAATCTCTAGCACTTCCTAACATCCTACCCTGGTTCCAACCCAAGACTGACCTTCCCAGGAGTCCAACCCAGGTCTAATACCAGAGGAGCTTGAATCCATCACTTGGTCTATTATTTGAATATGGTGAGCATGCACAACCCACTTGTGAGAATGTTAGGAGTCATCTTGAAGAACCTTCTTTACAAGGCAACAACTTTCTGATCACTCACATGGGGAGGAGTTGTTTTGTAAACAAACAGCTTTATCTCCCAGTCTGATCGGTGTCTGATATTTTCATAAAATCTGTTTGAATAATAACAGAACATGAAAGACAAATTGTATATATTAGAAGACTTCAGTACCCCTTGTCAGTCCAGGATTACTCAAATAAAATAAAGCTTAGACACTTAGGCTGCTTTTAAGCGAGGAGCGCTGAAGCGCCTCCTCAATGCCGCATTAAAGCAAAGCCGCCGGAAGTGACGTTCTCCCTGTTGCCAGCGGCAGCGGCGGCTGGAGACACGGGGCTTTGGAGCGGTGCGTTCTTAAGACTTCAATTATCAGGCTTAAGAACGCGCCGCTCCAAAGCCCCGTGTCTTCAGCCGCCGCCGGCAACGGGGAGAATGTCACTTCCGGCGGCTTTGCTTTAATGCGGCATTGAGGAGGCGCTTCAGCACTCCTCGTTTAAAAGCAGCCATATGCTCATTCAAATTGGTTAGGGAAACTCATCAAGGGTGTCCCCTCTCCCCCTTCTCGAATTGGCATTGGAACATTTGGCCTGTACTGTCAGACAAGACCCTAGCATCCAGGATGTTGAAGTGGAACAAAATCAACACAAAATTGCACTATACACAGATGATATGCTGCTTTTTATTTCAGACCCTTTAAAGTCAATTCCCCCATTACTGAGCCTAAGCCAAGAATTCAGCATAATGTCACACTACAAAATCAACTTGGAAAAGTCAGTTGCCATGATCTATGACCAGAATAAAACTACTTATGCTCAAATACAGAACTCTGTTCCCTTTGTTGTTCTAACAAGGAATTCAAATAGTAGGGAGGATTGCTCTACAGATCAACTAAAGATCTGTAAAAAAACCAAACAATTTTCTGCAGATCGTGCAGCAGGTGATAAAGGAGCTCATATCATGGGGACCCATTACGTGGATGGGCAAGATAAACTTATAACATGATAACATTACCAAAAATACTGTACAAATTCTTAACCTTGCCTCTCAAAATCACAGAAACCTTTTGTAAACAACAGGATACCCTATTAAAAAGAGTTCATATGGGCTGTCAAGGTGCCAAGGATTACAAACAGCACCCTGCACATGCCAAAAGAGAAAGGAGGGCTAAATATGCCGGACATACAACTATACCACCGATCATAAGAACATAAGAAGTGCCATACTGGGGGCGCCACTGGGCATGCGCAGGCAGTAGATGGGTGTCTTCAGACGTTACGAGATCACGGTGAACCACGGTGAATACCCACCTGTGGTCACCGTGTCTCGAACGTCTGTTTGCGGGGCGCCAGATGTTCGCCACGGTGAATCCCCACATGGGGTCTGTTTGAACCACGCTTCCCGGGCTAGCCGGGGGAAGGTCCCGGGAAGCGTGGTCAAATGGACCCCGGGCCGGGACCAATGAAAAGTCACGTCTGGCCACGTGCCACGGCCCGGGATCCCCGGCGGGATCCCGGGCCACGGCGCTTCTGGCCCAATGCGGCAGCCGCAATGGCCCCGCCGCCCGCCCGTCTCCTCAGAGGGCGGGCGGCGGGGTGCGTGGAGGGGGTGGGGCCGTGCGGCCGCACGTTGCGCCGCGCGGCCCCGGCCCCTCCCAGTTTCCCCACTGGGATCCCCCCGGCATGTCTGTTGTGGTGTTACGGGGTGACCCCAGCGGGGAACGAAGCCGGTGGTTTCGGTACGGGGCCAAAGGGCCCCGTAACGTCTGAAATCACCCGATGTGTCTGCTAAGAGCTCCCAGCAACCCAAAAAATAATGTTAATTGGCCCAGTTAGCAACTACATGGGCAGGAACTCAAGGAGGAACACCCCTGGCAAGCTGAAAAAAGAGACTTGCTGCAGCGGGGAAAGCAGGAGGAATCGCTGGAAAGTGAGAGCAGCGGGGGAGGGGAATGAGAAAAATCAAATCCTAAGATGGCTGCGGCAGCACGAGAGAGACAGGGAGAGCAGGCTGACCTGGCAGAACAGATTGCGAGCCTGACACACACGATTAGGAGTCAGTATGAGGACTCCAAGAAGCAGTGGGAGCTCCTGAATGACAGAATACAAAAGGTAAACCATGTGGTGGACATGCTGGATAAAAAAATTGACGGGATCTCTGAACAGGTCACGGCCCTGGAAACAAGAATGGAGGAAAGAGAGAGCTTGGGCCAGAGGTGGGAAGAAAGGTTGCAGATGGTAGAAAAAGCCATGGAAGGGTCCAACACAAAATTGAAGACCTGGAGAACAGGGGTAGGAGGAACAATTGGCACATCCAGGGGATCCCGGAGGCCCAGGGAGGGAGAGGCCTGGTGCAGAAAATCCTCAAGGCCCTCTTCCCCCAAACAGATCACCTCCATAATATAGAGCTGGATGGACGCACAGAACACTGAGACCCCGATCTAAAGAGGGAGAGCCACCTAGAGCGCTGATATTTCACTGCCTAAGATTTCAAGACAGAGAGCACATTCTATGGGAAGCCAGGAAAAACAAGGACTTGTGATATGAGGGGCACAGAGTGACAATCCAGCCTGACCTGGCCCCCGCAACAGTGGCTAGGAGAAAGAAATGGTACCAGCTCCAAGAAAGATTTACAGAGAAGGGCATACAGGTGCAAGCAAGGTGCCCTGCAACTTTCTCCTTCATATATAAAGGGCGCAGGTGAAATTTCTTTGACATCAAGGCTCTGGAACAATATATGAAATGAAAGATGCTGGAATTTTAAAGACTGGACGGGAAAAATCAGGCAGACGGGGGATGAAGGACATGATAGAATCATGAAAAAGCCGGAAGAGTAAGAGAACAAAGGAGGCACGCAGTAAGCATTAAAGGACAGAGGACTGAACAAGTAGTCTAAAATAGACAAGTGAAATTCAGAAGGGTTTGCTGGGTCGAATAGTGGAGTGAAGTGACTCCATGGCATACCCCTTTAAGGTTTCTGTAAACCTTAGTTCTGGGAGGGAGCAGGGAAATGTTGTGGGGGGTGGGAGGGATAGGGGAGTTTCAGGGAGAACATGAAGGGAGCCTAGGGTGCACTATGGAAGGCTTGTTAGGACAAGGGGGGATGGGTACCGGGCAGGTCTATGCTAAGAAATATGGTTGAGTTAAAAATATGTACCTTAAATGTGAAAGGTTTAAACTGCCCAACCAAAAGAAAAAGGACGTGGCAATATCTTAAACGACAACAGATACAAGTGGCAGCCTTGCAAGAAACTCATCTCCTGAATAAAGATAATACCAGGGTCAGGGATAAACAATTTGACCATATTATTTGCCTTGCAAGAAACTCATCTCCTGAATAAAGATAATACCAGGGTCAGGGATAAACAATTTGACCATATAATGTTTGCTAACGCAAAGGTAAAGAAGGCAGGAGTATTACTGGCATTTGCCAGCAAGGTCAATTTTATAGGGAAAAAAATGATTAAAAACCCAAAGGGCAGATATCTTCTGGTGCAGGGAACACTGGCAGGGGAGGAATACACATTTCTCACATTCTATACCCCAAACACGGGACAAACGAAATTCATGAACGGAATTGTAGAACTGGCTAGAGGGAAAGTCAGGGTATCTTGATAATGATGGGGGATCTTAACAACCCTCTGACTCAGCTAGATAAATCAGGGAAGGAAAGTTGAAGAAAGAACAGAAAAAGATTGTGCAGGACATTGCAAGAGCACATCTTGTGGATGTCTGGAGGTTGATGCACCCAAAGGATTGAGAGTACACCTTTTATTCCAACAGACACCTGACATACACACACATAGATTATATGTTCATGAATAAAGAAGAATTGGGTAAATGCCAAAGTTGTGAGATAGGCCCAGTGAGATTCACAGACCACAGTCCAGTAATTATGACAATGGCAGCAGGGCCAAAAAAAAAGTACACTACACACAGATGGTCATTGAACAAGGCAACTTTATTAAATCTAACAAATAAAAAGATAATTAAACAGGAGATAAAAGACTTTCTCCGGACAAATGATAATGGTGAAGTATCCCAGGCGACCCTCTGGGAGACTGCTAAGCATTTTTACGGGGGCAATACATTGCACTAGATGTCTATAATAAAAAAAAAGAAAAATATGGAGTTGAATGAGTTATATCTCAGACTTAGACAGATTGACAGGCAGCTGAAAAATAACCCAACAAGGAAAGGAGCGAAGGAAAGGGCAGAGATTAGGGGCTTGATAGATGTCATGGAAACAGAGACAATAATTTAAAAAAACTAAGATACACTAAACAATACTACTATACAGAAGATTGCTTATTTTATTTATTTATTTATTTATTTTATTTTCTAGATTTTTACCCCGCCCCTCCTGACAACAGCTCAGGGTGGCTCCCAGCAATAAAAATAATATTAAAAATACATATAAAACACTTTTAAACACATCAAAACAATTCAAAATATTAAAACAGGGCCCGGGAAACATTAAAACAATAAATAGGGTAGGGGAGATAAAATCCTCTAACCCCCCTCCCCAAAGGCCTGGGCGAACAGCCAGGTTTTACAACTTTGCCGGAATGTCAATAGGCTTGGGGCCAGGCGAGCTTCCTCCGGAAGGGAGTTCCAGAGGCGTGGGCCGACCACTGAGAATGCCCTCTCCATTGTGGCCCCCCACTTAATGCGAGGGATCTCCAGGAAGGCACCCCTGGCAGACCGTAGGAGCCGCTCAGGGCACGGAGGGTAAGACAGTCCCTGAGGTACGAGGGGCCCAGACCGTGAAGGGCCTTGTAGATCAACACCAAAACCTTGAACCTAGCTTGGCACGCTATTGGCAACCAGTGCAGAGTCCGGAGCACAGGTGTAATGTGCTCCCGACGACCCGTCCCCGAAAGGAGACGGGCCGCCACATTCTGCGCTAGCTGCAGCTCCGAACCAGGAACAAGGGAAGCCCCACGTAGAGGGCGTTGCAGTAGTCCAGTCTCGAGGTGATGAAGGCATGGATGAGGGAGGCCAGGTCCGGGCCAGAGACAAATGGACGCAGCCTCCGCATCAGATGCAACTGGCAGAAAGCAGCCTTCACGACTGCCTCCACCTGCCGCTCCAGGTGGAGATCCACGTCCAATATCACCCTGAGACTCCGGACCTG